>LOND01000418.1:138221-150122 GCA_014220965.1 Paragonimus kellicotti
TGTTAAACGGAGCAATCGCACCAAGTCGTTAGCCGATCTCATATCCGTGATTTTGTTTTGACACTTCATGAAACGTCAATAATTTCCTAGACCGATTCACTTTGTGTATCACCAGAGAGTATTCCCAAGACGTCTATCAAGACCTCGTTTTACCTTGCTTGAGTTTATTCGAATGTCATTCAGTCTGAGGAATGTTGGACAACCGTTCCAGGGTCTCATCGACCAAAAGCGATGAGTCCTGGACATTGTTTTTGTTTACACTGACGAGGTCCTGGCGGTCAATCGAACTGAAGTAGGCCATTTTGACTATTTGAAAGGAGTATCCCAACAGTTTGAGTAGTACGGTATCCTCATTAATGTTCTTTTTCTGAAGATACTTGGTCACGGGGTGGATTCACAAGGCAAAAGAGCTTTGTTCATAAAACCCAGGCAGTACAGGATTACCCTATACCAGATTCCAACGGAAAGCTTCGCCGATTCCTAGAACCAGGGAATTACTATCTTCGATTCATTCTCAATTGCCTGGATCTCACTTAGTCTCAGACTAAATTGCTGTGCTCAAATAAACCTCACTTTACTCTCACTCTTCTAGCGTGTCAAGCAGGCATTGAGTAAAAGTACGAGTTTGATATACCTAAATACAGAGTCAGCAGCACCATTTGTTCTCATCTCTGATATCTCTCGGGGTGTCGAGGGCACAATTTTTCACCAAGTCACTAGTAGTGGAAACCAACCTGTTCCCTTCTTATTAAGACCGTTACAGTCTTTTCCAACGAGGTATGGAGCGCCTGGTCGAGTAACTTTATCGATCTGCTTAGCCACTCGCCATTAGGGGGCGGGTACTTTACCATCATCACAAACCACGAATTGCTTATTTGTTCTTGCGACCTTAAGACTGATCGTTCTTCTCCGAGGAGAATCCGGCAGTTGGACTACATTTCAGTTTACAACCGATACAAAAACATACCACAGCTGATAAAAACACAGCTGCTGGGAAAATCGGGGGTTATTTTGAACAGTTCACATCGACTGGACACCGTTGACTTGAAAGAATTCGCGCACGCATAAGATGCCGATCCGTAATTTCCGCACTCTTCTTCACTTAACCATTGAGGAGGTGTTGGCTAACTGTGGGTGTACGGTACGACGACAGCCAGTTCACGTCCATTCCTATCAACGAACTCCAGACGTAATATCTTTAACAGTCCCCAATACATGTCTCGATTTGGCATTCGTGTAACAGCCAAACTGATTTCAAATCGCTTTGTCTGGTTGAATATCAATAGGGGTATTTGAAAGTGGGCGAAAGCATAATGATTGACAAAACAGCAAAACCCATCAGCATACATCAACGGCACCCGATGCGTTTGCTGACCCTAACGCACGTTTCGGTCACGCTCATACGACTGTGAGACCGTTGCCATACCTAAAAGGATACCGACACAGTTTGACATGTGCGGATCGTTCTACCAGATGGCCAGTTGCAATTATTCTCCCTGACAAGAACAGGCAGGCCGATTTCCTATCACGGTGTTCCAACGTGTGTGACCACCGAAACAATGGTAGTCCGAGACTTTAATAGCTCCCTCGCAATCAATCACAGTACGCAATCCTGCTACAAATGATTTGGTCGCACGCTTCCATTGTCAGCTGAAGGCCACTTCAGAAGTTCAACAAAATCTCCAACATTGGACCGATCACATATCCTGTAACGTCGAGATGTCGTTCGATTGTTATGGAGGATATCGGTTGAACGATCGCGGAGTTAGTTTTCGGTATGACACTACATCTCTTCGATGTACCAGTCAAATGCTGGCCGAACAAATTCTGACGATATCATCTTCGAGCAGCAATTGAAGCGTTACATGAGAAAAATCCGGTCTGCATCAAATATCAGAGTGAAAAGGAAGCACTTGAATCTAGACTTCTGTGATTTCATCATTGCCCTTATTGACGAGGCTCAAGCTCCTTTCCGACAGTCGTTTGCTAAATTATTTAGCATCGGTAAACGTTCCCAATCTTGTCATAATTTATTATAATGGGTTACACGGTACAGTAGGTAATTATAAACTGAGAGAGGCTCCATACTGAGTCCTACGAAAATTCTGCTGCCTCTTTTGTAAACGATCCCTCTGTCACGCACTCACAGCCCACTCATCTCATGTACAACGAATAGTCTGTGATGAACATTAGCGCGTTTACTGTCCACTCTGCGACAAACAGGTCGGCAAGCTGCTCTGGCAAGCACTCTTTCGAATCGGAAACTGGATGTGTGCTATGTCTCTGAAACGAACCATCGTGACCCCAGCTTAGACATTCACTTGAATTCGGTCGTGGACCAGTGGTTCTTACTTAGCATCTGGTGACGATGAAGCCGAAACTCGTGGTTAGGCTGGAGTGAGGATTGCGCTAGGCCCCTGATTGGAACCCCGTGAGCGGTAGTCTGTGTACTGTCAGACCTAGGACCTCGATCAAAGTCAGTCGACAAAGACTAGGAAGACGTACTTGCGTCATAGCTTGTTTGCACACAGTGGATTTCGTCAATCCACGGGGTAAAAACAGGCTATACCTCAAGTACATACAAATTCCCCCGTCACAGGTGACGGTCGTAGAACTGGTGGCCAAGCGGATAGGAGTGTTGGCTCGTAATGCAGAAGGTGGCCGGTTCGATTCCCAAAGCAGACTGTCTCTACCCCGAGTTCAGACAAGGACGAAACCGGTCGTGAAGTGTCGGTTAGAGAGTGGGCAACGGGAAGCATTACAAGCACCAGGAGGACGTCATTTATTCATCTCATCTGCATATGCTCCAACAAACGATAGTTCGGAGACTGCCAAGTACGCCCTCTACGATTCCCTTGTTGGTCTTCTGAGACGAACCAAAGGCTTGGAGATCAGTGTCTTACTTACGAGGAGAGGCGGTTGGGTAGAATGTTCGGTCCTTGCGCGGCTAAATGACAACGGCGATTGACCACTACGGTTATGCGCATCTCAGTCGCACATTTCGGCGAAAACGCCGATAATGCGTCACGTGGGGACTACTCTATTCGACTCAACGAAGGACGCAAATTGATCATTCCCCAGCAATGGTCGGTGGCGCCACTCCAGTAAGGGATGTCGTCTGGTCTGGAATAACCACCTTGACACGGGTCCTGCTACTGTTTGTGCTGTTTGCTCACAACTTATCTGGTCGAAAACATAAATTACTCAGCTGAGAACTAAACTAATTAAACTAAACTAAACAATTGTCAAACCGTACTGTCAGTTAAACTGCCCGGGTTATAACGGTAGAGTGATCCAAACAAGCACTGAGTGATAATCTCAACAACCGTATGAACCTTTTGCGAAAAGGTTTATTTCGAAGGAGCACTACATGACACTAACGGCAGTAGTGAAGTCCTGATTATTCGGCAAGACAAACGCCGACTAATCCCTGACAAAGACCGTCGTGAACTGAAACGCAAGATTACGAAGAGTCTGCATTAGGATCGTAAGGTTTACTTATTCGAATAAGTTAAAGAGATGGAGGAGGGCACTTTTATCAGGAACTAGACGGGCACTGCATCCCGTGATACATGGTTGCACTAGACATCACCGATAGGTTAGTGGGAATGATGATTTACGCATTTAAAGCTTGTCGCGGTAACTTGACAGATGAGCTGGATACTTTGAGGAACAGTTCAAATGGCCTGAGCCAGCTCAACTGTGGATGATGGAGATTATGTAGTTAGCTATGACGTTCCCTGTGAACCCTCCATCAGAAACCGAAGTGGCATTGTGGCCTAAATGACTGAAACGCAATAAAGCCCTAGATCCGGATTTTCTTTCTTCTGGTCTTTTCAAAGACTGTTGTCTTCCATTTTATGTGGGAGACTGAAGCGGTGCTTCACGACTGATGCTTATCAACAGTTGTTCCTATTTTCAAAAAAATGTCAGGACATCGCGTAATAATCACAAAATCTTTGTCCCATTTAAGCTGCTCAAGGGTTTCACAATACGCTGGTGTATCGATCATATCTTCATCTTGCGACAGACATTGGAACCTCGGCATTCCTTTTCATGGTCATCGACGTGGTAGCTTTGAATCTGAAAACTGCTTTCCCTAACGCTACCCACTTCAGGTGGCGTTCGATAACGGTGTCCGATCTCCCCTTTCCTTTTCATTCTTGTGATGAACAACATTCTGGAGAGAGCACTCGGAGGCTTCACCTGGCAGTGAACTGACTGATACTGAGTATACGGATGACACCAGTCTACTTAGTTTTTTTTAGCAAAGAGCATGCAGATCATACTGAAGGAAGTAGATTATATGACTTGTCTGCATAGTACATATGTGTCACATTCAAAGTGCAGTGTTGTTACAAGATAGGATTGTCATTGACCCTACTTTTGTTATTGCACGCGTTCCGCCGGAGAACGTCCATCATTTCGCCTACCTAGGTAGTCATCTCGTCAGCTTGCAATTGTGCCGACAGGTGGTCTCGAAGTTAAGAAAAGCACGTAGCGCGCTCGACAATCTTCATCATGTGCGGCGCCGCAAGCCCGTCCCGTTTGTCAATTCAAGGCAGGATTTACAATACATGTGTGCGCTCAGCTTTTTCCCTGGATCAGATCCTTGGCCCATTCGTGCGGAAGATTCATACAGACTCGGTCGGTTGTCTTTGCCAGTTAGTTTGTATCAGCGGCACAGGCCGTCCGCGCGTACCTGGGGAATGTACGAGTTTGCGACCAACAACCGAAGTAATGATAATGTAGTCTTTGTTAGTTGGGTCACGAAATCAGTGCACCAACGGACCGTCCGTCATGTATTGTTCAGTGTAGTTACTGGTGGTTGAAAGAAACCGGAAGGCGGGTCGATAATGATGTGGCCACGGGCTACGGAAGCTCTGATAACCCCGCTAAACAAGGTTGGAGAGATCACGGCCATCCACATCGTTATCTGGCAAGGCTGCCTGACATGGCAGTATGTCTCAGTCAGTGATGAGCCTGTATCCTTGAAGTTGTTGACACTTCTTTTTCCCATTCCTGAAGCTTCCTTGTTTTTCATCTGGTTTCCATTTTTTTCTCCCCCTTCTCTAAATGTCCGTTCTTATTTACATTACTCTGCTACTTCGTGTCCCATCGTCAAGGCCAATGGAAGCCCGAGTCCCAGTATTCACGAGTATGGCTCAAAGCTAAAAGTGGCAAAAATAAACTTTAATTGGATCGTTCGTTTCAATCGGACTGTGAACTGTTGGAGGTGGAGGTTCCATGTCAAAGGAAAGGATTTCAAGAGTTGTATTGTACTGTTCGGTGACTTTACGGTGAGGTAGGTGTTTTTGTAGGTACTGTTTTGTGTCGGGTTGATTGGTTACAATTCTTAAACGCTAACCCAGCGTCGCCGACTAAGGTTTGAATGGTTTGTGCGTGAGAACAGGTTACAGATTAAGTACAGAATTCCGACAAGGACCGCGAATTGGCCAATCCAAAACCTCACGAAGAGTTAGTCGCGCCTTCGTTTTACAGAATTTACGAACAGTGGTATGATCTTACTGAGAAACCGAAGTTTACCGTTACCCTGAGAGAAATGAAGTGTTATAACAAGTGTTCTAGAATCTACAAATAAGAACCAGTGTTTTGATTACCGAATGATAAGGTCAATTCATTCAGTAGAAAGACTGAAAGTGTCTTCCCTACGGTTAACGAATATCCGCCGTTTCGGCTGAGAAGTAATTCATCCATTAAAAAAATCATGTAAATAGTGTCACTATGCATCACACTCGTTGTATTTGATCATCACTGTTTCCATCAGTTGGCACACATCAGATGGGATGGTCACGTAAGCAATCCGGGACGTGCAGGATAAGTGATCACTTGGTCAACTAATCACGGTTGCACAGTCTGCGATGGTTAGGTCACGTACTCCGCATGCCAGCTGAGCGTTTACCGTACCGGGCGTTGTATACTGAGGCCACCAACGGTGGGTTAAAACTGCGTGGCGGTCAATTAATGGCGTGGTCACGAAATATGAAGACCTGTACTATTCCGTTGGGTAAAGTGAGTAGGTGTCAGTTGGGGTCCTCGTGATCACTAAAATCGCTGGCTAGAAACGATATCAGATATGATGATGTGTCACGGACAACGGCGTGCGTGCATTCATATCATCTTTAGTTCTCCTGTTTAACTTTTCCCGATTTTTATCCTTTTTTGACAAACTTGCCTCTTATGTTATTTTACATCATTGTTGTGGTGACCGGCAGCCCGAACTACAGCATGTTCTGGTCATGCTCGTAGCCGTTATTAATGACGAGCCCAAAACAATGATGTTAAACAAGGGTCCTCTAACTGAGAAGGATTACCGGTGCAAACTCAAGTTAGTCAGAACAGAGCGGCACCAATTCGGGTTTTCGTGCAGCCAACATCTTGTCGATGGAAGGTGATCTCACGAATATACGGGCTGACACAAGGCTGTTGCTTCCCAAATTGTCAAAAAGAACGCATATAAAGTTGGTTCTAAACACACACAGAGAGTCCGATGTCTAGTCCGTTGAAGGCCATATCTCTCCTTGACATCTCATAAACGGTCTCCAGAAGATGCCAGATTCCATGCTAACCGTGGCTAAATCGACTGAATCTTTGTGTCTCGTCAAAAATTCTGGAATCTACGTCTTGTTACAAAAGACAGTTATTGACAATCCCCTTGATATGCAAAGGGCAATCAACTCTGTAATAGCGCTGTCAACTGGCATCGCCTAAAGAGGAAGGGTATGTTCGGGTAGATAGTGTAGGCCCGTACAAGCTTTATGCAAACATATATCGCGGCAAGTAAATGTCTACAGGCTTCGAGCATACTCATGCCCGATCCTCAGACGTGTCTAACAAGGTTGTCTGCTATCACTCTTCCTCTGTAATTTTACAGTGGATAACATAATTGCTAAGCCTCAGGATAACGTCCAAGTTTCTTGAAGTTCACTCACGTCCGCTTACAACGGTAGTAAACAAACCCGTGTTGTTAAACCCACTTGAAAACGTCAAAACATTAAAGGTTCGCATCTCTCGGTGGGAGTGCGAATTTTTTTAACTGGTCTCTTATCACTTTATCGAAAGATGAACATTTGAATAGGTCTGAAGCAGGTGTACAAAACTGCGAAGAACGTACCCCGTATCAGCCGCAGTATGTTCCGGTCTTGTCCAAAATTCTAGTGGCTAGAAGTACGGGTCACAAGTGGCTGTATGGTAGCCATATTGAATAGATGTAATCGAACTTAATAGCATATTTCATTCTTACAACGGCATATACATTGTAGCTAATCACAGTTTATCCGAACAATTGCTAGGATGCGCGAAATAAGTTAGAGGACCTTGATATTTTTGTCATATCTTGATCAGCTTTTAGCTTAGAAGGTCCTTTTACGGAAAACCATGTACGAATATAAACGCTCAGGCATGATATCAAGATAGTGTGTTTCAACAGGTGAGGGTGTGCGTATCTGCCCCGATGAGTTGGGCATGGTACGCTATTGAGTAGTTTCTGAATTAGTTGTGAGGACACAATTTCAAGACCCTTTTCAAGTGACGAGCACTTACTAATGTATTAGGAACATAACGAACGAGTATTTTGTTTTGTGTGAATAAAGTTTTCTGACTCTTCAATCGTTCGACTGTGCAATATGAAATAGGGATCTATATGATGGGAACATAACTGGCGACTACATATCTGACACTCGTTGCTTGTGCACAACTGTTAGCATACGATGGAATTATCACCGCAGCAACGGGACTGTCAGATGACGGATCCTCAGGGACTGCTGTATTAAAATTCATGCACCCATTGCGATCATAGGTCAACGAATTTATTGGCTTGACACGAGCCTCGTATGCTATCCACCGTTTATTGGAGGACGTGACATTGAAAAAGAAGAAAACAACTGATGTCAAGGTTTGAGTCCACAGACTCAACGGTTGGACACTCACAGCAAACATGGCTGGGGACGCCGTCAGATGCAATACGGAATTGTAACCAGTATCATCTGTGCCGAAATTTCCTATATCCTGCATCTACTTATCTGATGTTAATTTTACTGACAGTACGCTTGCTCCTGTAGCAGGCAGCGCTAAGTACTCACGAAACTGCCAGACCATTGCACATATGAATATCGTTTGGGAAAGAGCGACTAACACAATAATGTGCGAAATGTCTGACATTATATGATCTGTAGCTTTTACATGAAACACACGAGGAGGACTCCGCAAAAATCATGGAATGTTGTTATGTCTATATGAGATTATGCAGAGGCGGCCATTATCCCAGATCTAGCTCAACACTGTACACTGAGATTGGACTCAGAGCACATTTGGAATTTTGGATGCATTAAAAAAGGGCGCGTAGTAAAACTACGTATCAGCAGGACTGTGGTTTGAATGGTCCGAATACACGGAAAGTGAAAATGAGGTCTCGACAATACGATAAATCGTGATGAGTGAGAAGAAAATCGTGATGTCATTTCGATGGCTTCGGTTCCGACAACGACTCGTAGCCACTAAGCGGTTCAGTCACGGGTGCATTTTCGGATAGTACTGTACGCCCCAATAAACCAAGTACATAAGACAAATGGAGTCTAAAATTAGAAGTGCCTACACATTCGGGTTTCCGTATTGCAAGTGGTATTAACTTTAAATAAATTGAACAGCAACAATTTTTAAAGTGCATAAAGATTTGCGGCAAAAAGTAACATGGAATGAGCAAAGTAACAAAACACGGAAAAATGGATATATATGTACAGGCGAACTGTATGAAACTGCCGAGATTTGACACCAACACTAACTAGAACAAGGTTGGACCAAAAATCAAAATTAAAGAACACGAGCAGGAGATCCGTCCTAGGACAGAACACTAACCAGTCTGCCGATACATTGTTAATGCTTAATAAAAACAATTATAACATAAGGGGGACTTACGACTGAGCATGAAGTCTCGCAGCTGAAGTCCGGGAGTTTGAGTGCGTACAACAGACACTGGGCTTGTGTGCATATTTTGGGCAGTTGAATGCACGGGGTATGAGGGAGTGTGGTGATTATGATGATGCACATGACATTGGTAAGTAGACTGGATGGACTGTAGGTGCGGTGAGTGGTTCAATGTTGTATTATTTGAGCTGTTTCCATACCGAGGAAGGTATTGGGGTGGCGCGTGTTGCGGACTGGATCGGTGCAACGAATTAACGTTTGAAACCCTAGAGGCCGCCAGATGTGCGTCCATCACATGGAATCGAGCACTTCCTCGTGGCGGGCCGACCGACACAGAAACAAGTTGTGCTCCCGTTTGTGAGCCGGTGACAAGTGGAGAGGTGCCACCAGAATGAAGGTTGGGTTGCGACCCATGACCGTGACTGTTTCGCCCGGGACTGCCTCGTCCAGCCTTCGAAAACATGGGGGCCCCGTCAAACACTCCGGTGTTGGATTTTAGCATGCTGAAAAATAGTAGGGAAAAACGTACGTAGTTTAACAGTGTATACACTAATTGAATCTACTGCCCAAAAATTGAAGTGTTCAGAAGTGTAACTTGCAAAGGAAAAATTCATTTGTGCACAAATAATTCATGATAACGTTAGCAAACTATTAGACAATTGTATAAACGACATGATAAAAGCATAAGAAGATAAAGGTAAGAAACATAATGAAACCGGTTAAATGATAAGCAGAATCACCATCATCATAGACAGCAATACATCAGCCGCGTTTTTCGGCCTAAGCAAGAGCCGAGGAACCCGTAGACCGAGTGGCAAAACATGGGATTTGCCGAGATAGTGTTATTGGTCAGTTGCATCTGTTGTAGGGTTTGTAGAGTAATTACTGAAAATTTGAACTAGGAGATCGTGGAAGATAAATTGTGTATAACAGTGGGGGCGAGGTCAGCAATAGCATCTTCCCGTATGTATCTGACGGATAGGGTGACTCGGTTTACACTGCAAGACGATCGATGCACTATCGACTAAGCAGCATTATGAATGCTCATGGTTGTGTGTGTTGATATACTGTCCAGACCTAGACAGCAGAATGATTGGGGTTCTTACTCCTCATCTTTGATTCAGCCACTTGCACAGTAAGGCACTAGATCAGTGGCAGTGTGTTGAAACTAGCACCGCTTTTTTTCAGAAAAAGGTGTCAGCTCTTTTCCAATCATTATCTTGGGGCATCCGAAGGCTGTAGTGCGTTGGTCTGACTGACATGAGCGACTGTCGCTCTGACTATCATACCACCCAGTTTGGCCCAATAGGTCATTAAGATGCACAGGCCGTCATATCGCGTTAAGGTCCAGTCTTATTCTGACGAACTGCAAAATTACTTCGTGGTCAATGCATTTCAGCATGTATTCCTGTTTTCCAAAATGGTAGCTCGCAGGCTGTAACCACAAATCCTAACTATCCGTCTAGACTTAACCTACTGGCTCTTTGTCATTGGTTTGCCAGTTCCAAAGGAAGACACATGCGAAAACTGAAACAGCATTCCGATCACATTTTTATCTCACGCCGGATCTTGGAGCCTTGGTAGTCGTGATATTTTGAGACCTACGGGGTGCTTTCGAGTCGGTTGTTCTCAATGTCTCTTCAAATGTCTTCGAGAAGTCTCATGAGGGACGTGCAGATCTGTTAAACTCTATGTAGGCTTACTGTGTATGTACGGTAACAGGTTGTGCGCGATAGTCTCGGGTGTTCATCACTCCTGATGGTATTCGCCGGAAATGTCCCATTTTTCTTTCCTGTTTACTTTCTGTCGTGGGCGGCAATTTAGAATACGCGCCTGAGAAATCTAATGAATATCTTTTCGGCACTGACTTGACCTACTTGGAGTATGTGGTTATCACTGTTCCGCTTAATCCCTTTGCCGAAGGTCTGCTGACCATGCTTAATAAAATGGATGTCCGAACTTGTCTGTATAGAATTCGCCTTGCATCTTCAAAGTGCAGAGTACATATTTAAGACTGTGTACAGTTTCACAGACTTGGGTAGCGCTATCTCGTCAGCTTGTAATATTGCTGATGAGATATCAGCGAGGATAGCAAAGGCACGAGTTGCCTTTGTTTAAACTGCGTCATCCTTAGTTGACGTTGAAAAGATGTTGGTGGCGGTTGGAGGGAAGAGTATATAATGCTTGTGTGCGTTCTGTTTTTCTCTATGTTTCGGAAACGTGGCATGTTCGTAAGGAAGATATCAACAGACTTTTCTGCGTTTGTTCACAGGTATCTTCTTCCAATTAGCCCACATTAAGTGGACTGATCGCGTGAGCAATGTGGCAGTTCGCCGGCGCGTATTCCGGAACGCTCGGGATGCGCGATCAATTGGTCAACTACTCACGTTGCACAGCCTGCGATGGTTAGGTCACGTACTCCGCATGCCAGCTGAGCGTTTACCGTACCGGGCATTATATACTGAGACCACCAACAGTTGGGTGAAACCACATGGTGGTCAAGCAACAACGTGGTCACGAGATATGACTGTTTCATCGAGCGAAATGGATAGGTGTCGCCTGCCTGGCTGGGGTCCTCGTGATCACTCAAATCGCTGGTTAGAAACGCTATCCGAGATGGCGGTGTGTCGCAGTCAATGGCGTACCTGCATTCATACCATTTCTAGTTCTTCCGCTTAGACTTCTATTAATTTTCAACCTTCTTAGTAACGTTTTCTTCTAGGATATTCCACGTCACTGTTGAGGTGAGCGGCAGCCCGAGCCACAGTACCTTTTGGTCAGGCTCATGGCTACTGTGATGGTGATGATGACGATGATGATGACGTGTCGCATGGCCGGTTGAGGTTTTTGTGATCACTCAGATCAACTATTTGAAACGATGTTTGAAGTATCAGCGTGCCACAATAAATGCGAGTTTATATCCACAGTTTCTCTAATTCTCTCCAAGCTTATGTTTGC
>LOND01000419.1:44689-60606 GCA_014220965.1 Paragonimus kellicotti
TGACAGGTCATGGACAGCTGTCTCGGGCATTCATCACTTCTAGTGGTGTTCGTGAAGAATGTCCGATTTCCCCTTTCCTGTTTACTTTTGTTCATGGACGACATTCTGGAGGGTGCGCTTGAGGAGTCCAGTGGACTTGGTGTTGAGCTTCTTCCTGGCGCTCGGTTGACCGATCTGGAGTATGCGGACGACATTGTCTTACTTAGCCCCTCTGCCGAAGACATGCAGACCATGCTGAACAAGGTGAGTGACCGGCTGGTTCGCCGGCGCGTATTCCGGAACGCTCGGGATGCGCGATCGATCGGTCAACTACTCACGTTGCACAGCCTGCGATGGTTAGGTCACGTACTCCGTATGCCAGCTGAGCGTTTACCGTACCGGGCATTATATACTGAGACCACCAACAGTTGGGTGAAACCACATGGTGGTCAAGCGACAACGTGGTCACGAAATATGAAGACCCTGACTGCTCCACTGAGTAAAGTGGGTAGGTGTCGCCTGCCTGGATGGGGTCCTCGTGATCACTCAAACCGCTGGTTAGAGACGCTATCCGAGATGGCGCGTGTCGCAGTCAATGGCGTACCTGCATCCATACCATTTCTAGTTCTTTTGCTTAGACTTCTATTAATTTTCAACCTTCTTAGTAACGTTTTCTTCTAGGATATTCCACGTCACTGTTGAGGTGAGCGGCAGCCACAGTACCTTTTGGTCAGGCTCATGGCTGCTATGGTGATAATGCGTACATGTGTCACGGACGGTCCTTCATGTTGAAATCGTTACGCCTAACATTGTGGATGCTTTCAAGCATCTACGGCTTCTTTTCTCCATTTCAGCCCATTGCTGATGGATCCTTGAGATTCTACGCATCGAGATACGGAATTCTCAAAAGCTCCGGCTTCCTACTTCCGTTTACAACCAATTGAAGCACAGGCTTCCTGGGTCTAAATTGTCTGATCGGTCTGCAGTGGGCTATGCTACTGAGCTGCTGGATGCTGAATGTCTACTGTCTAGTCCGGCTGTGTAACTCATGTTCTGCAATCAAGCATGTATGCTCACTTCACTAATGCCGCCTTGTTAACGGTTACTTAATATGTCACTCAGAGTCGCTTCTGAGAGGTGATATCTATAGTCAAAACGAGACTGGACCTTTACACTATGCCACGACTTGCACATCTCGATGACCTATTGGGCTAAACTGGACGGTGTGACGGTCACACTGACAGTCACTCATACCAGGCAGGCCAATAGGTAGGGGTCTGACAAACCGCAGTCTCCTTGCCCTCCGGATTGGGTGTTGGATGGAAGTTGATACTTTTTTCTGGAAAAAATACTACTTTTGGTACACTGCCACCCACCCGCTGCCTCGCGGTACAGGCTTTTGAGTCCAAAGACTTTGGTTGAGAACTGTAATCGTTCTCCTGTCTAGGTCTGGACGTCCTAACGATATATGAGTCCATGCAGCCATGAGTATTCGCAACACTATTAATTCCATACTGCATCGGCCGTCTCGCAGTATAAACCGGGTCGCCCTATCTGCTGCATACAGCAGGGTGGATAGGCGAAAACATGCTACTGCTGACCCCTCCCCCACTGTCCTATCAAATTTAGCTCTCAGGCCCCTCCCGACCTCCATTTCTGATGAATTACTCTGCAGGTCACACAGGTACTCATAGTAACACTGAGCCGGTAAGTCCCACCTCTTACCGTTCAACCTCAGACCTTTGTCGTCCCTTGCTTAGACCTAGAATGCGAATTAATATAGGTGCCTTCAACGTTCGCACGCTAAAACAGATAGGTCAGCAGGCCGCTCTCGCACGAACGTTAGACTCGTTGCATGTCGATGTCTGCTGTATCTCGGAGACTAGAATCCATGACAGTAGTCAACGTATGGAACTAACAGCACCCGCATTGTCTACCCGATACTGGTTATACACTTCGGGTGACTCCACGGCCGCCGCTACCGGTCAGGCTGGAGTAGGTATAGTCCTCAGCACGACGGCCTCAGCCGCATTGGTAGATTGGATTCTGTTAACAGTAGACTTTGTGCCGTCCACTTGGTAGCTCTGGATAGAAAGTTTCCAGAAATTGTTTGTCTGCTTTTGTTCCAACTGACTACAATGACGTTGATGTCAATGGACGTCTTTCATTGGGATCTGGCCGCTCTCCTTCGGTCAACACGTGGTTCTGATGTAATCATTCTGGACAGAGATGTGAACGTTCAGGTCGGTTGCCTTGATGAAGCCGAATCTCGTTTAGGTGGTAGGTTTGGGATAGCATCACATCGCTCGGATAATGGTGGGCGATTGTTGCAGCTATGCGCTGAGCATAATCTATTTTTAGCCAGTACTGGTTTTAGGCATCGTGCACGTCACTGTTATACTTCGTGGCCCTTGCGTCGTGGAAAACGGAGTAACCACGAAAAAAAGACAAACTCGTGGTGGCGAATGTCAAGCTCTGTCGACGAGCGATCAACGTCAGAATTCTTTCGTGCAACTACTTCGTATAAAACTACACCACATTTTGCTAGGACGTTGTCGTCTTGATAAGACAGGTTGCTTTTGTGTCATCTCGAATGGCCTGTACTTTTAACAGTCAGGGTCTTGTTCTAATGAGCGTTGTTGATTGGTACGGGAGGCTGGACCGCTGATGAATGCATCACGTTCGGTATCATCTAAATACTTGTCGGTGCTAACAGCCTTGGAGTTTTCTTTTTTTAGATTGGGATGCTTGTGTAGAAGTTCATCAATGCTCTCATCGGTGCCCTGTTTACATTTGACTAACAGATACCAAACGAAGTTTCATTTGTGGGTTAAACACAAACACTTTTAAGCGTAGACAGTTCCATAAAGGGGATAACATGAGATACAGCGATAGACTGAGGGTGGCAGTTTGTGTTTTGAGTTCATCTGGTCCATGAGTTGGGAGGAAATCCAACAAGTTAGTGAATGTGCAGAACCAGGGGTTTCATACCTTAGCTACTTCTGCACTATTCGGATCAGCGTCAAAACTGTCTGGACGAAAGAATCGATCCATGAAATGCTGAATGTTCCGATCGAATAATTCGTTGTGATACGATTATACAGTATGCGGTACTGAGTAGAGGGACAGACTGCCTATAAGCTGAACTCTTCCTGGAAATTGGCAATATTGGCTGAAACGAAAAAAAAAACGATAATGGACATGTCTTTATTATTTGAAGTATGCAGTTGTTCAGCATCTTCAATTGATACTGACGCTTATTTGTTCGCACTGCTACTGATGGCCGATTACGAAAACAGCAGCCATCCCTGATCGATCTAAGATCTATTGAAAGCGAGCAATCTGTTTGCGCATCGACTTATTGAATTCCATCATCTGTGTGATTTCGGTTGTTTTACAGGGACGTACATGCTGACTGCTTCGGTCAGTGCAACCTAGATTAACTACTAATCTTATTCTAATCACAAGTCGGTTGCAGTCTCTGGTCAGCTTGTATCACCTAGTTTCCTTATGAAGTCTTCGCAACTGGCTGTACTAGTCCCTTACGAAACTGTGTGTAGTGTGAGCCAAGTATACCTTACTATTTATAGTGATTCATCCGTGATCCAAGTGAGCGAATGTGAAGTTGACAGGCTCCTTACCTTACGTGGATCGTTGGCTAAGACATTGTCTGGCTTACACGATTCCTGCAGTGACCTTTAGCGTGTAACCCCCCTAAAGTTTTGTCAAGTTGACATATATAACCGCATCATAATAAGCAAACACCTTAGAAGTTTGAACTTACCGTAAGGGTTGGTTGAACGTGCACATTGGCGGTCCCGACGAAATAGACATTCCTGGTAAGTTTAGTTGTTCGTCTTTACTCTCTTCATTTACAGTTTAAGTAATACCTACAACAGGCTGCTTTGATGAGCATCAAGGAGCGTTTCCACTTTGTTGCCGATAGAGGCCGCGTTAATACAGAAGAGCTCCAAGGGATCGAGAGTGAATTTGTTTTCCTTTAAGTCTGGCTCTAAGGATCACTATTGTAGCGAGAAGGCGTCCAATAAAGCACACGACAGTTGCCATGCTACGCTCACGCTTATGAGTCAGCATTCCAGTCCACAACACGCCCCGATTTCCGCCCACACGTTCGTGGGATTTAACGGGTTGAAGAAAATTTTAACGTTTTTTGAGTAAGCGGATTGGAGATGCTATCTCTGCGAAGCGTGGAACAAAGTTCCGGTAATAAGAAGCCAGTCCCATAAAACTGCTTACTCCACCGCCTAATCCCGGTGTCGGCCAATGGATGACTCGTTTCATTTTAGTGCTATGAGTTTGTACTCTTGGGGGTGTGATAAGTTCGCCGAAGAATGACACTTTCTGATTTGTGGACACGCATTTTGTAAACATCAACTTCAGGACGACCATTCTGAGATGTTCAGATACATCAATCAGTCCGGAATTGTGCTTTGCTTTCGCGGCGGTGTTTACGATAATGTCTTCAACGTAGGTCACTCATTCGCCCGACACTTGAGCCCAGAAGCACTTTCTGCATCACCGCGGGGAGGTGGCGAACGCGTTGACCAAACCAAGCCGCATCGTTTCGAATTCACATAATCCGGACGGGATGACGAATATCAGTAGCGGTTTTTTGACTATCTTGTGTGTAGATTTCCACTTGTCAATACTTTGTGGATGAATTGATTGTGGAAAACCACTTCATGACATTCAGACCCCCACAATTGACGAACAGCCGTAAGCTTCCGACGTTTTCTAACCAACAAGGTCTGAGGTGCCCAAAGAGATGTTGACGGGCGTATGATTTTCCTGTCACGCATGTGCTGTATTATGGCATCTAGATGCAACTGATAGTAAGCATGGATTATTTAGAGGTTCGTCAGAGGGATGGTGTTCACCTATGTTAAATCCGTGTTATATAGGCCAAATCTACGTAGATTCCCCTTCAGCAGGGTACAACATTTCGGGGAGGTTGAACAAAAGGCTCGCTAGCGTCAATGGGTTCAATGGGTGATGGACGGAAGTAGAAAGCCACGGCTTTTGATGGTTCCGTTTCTCCAGGCGAAGAATCTCTGTGCCAGAGGGATAGTTACACGTCGCAACTTTTCTTGATTGTATCAAAGGGCTAAAATGGAGAATAAATAAATAAATGCCCGCCTACTGTTATTAAACTCACAATTCTATAGCTAGGCGAATATGCATAATTAGATGTGAGCAATTCAACAGACGAACACACTCACGTTGCTGTGCGCAGGAGAGTATGCTGTGGGCATGGACTAAGTGTTAGAGTAGCGATCCAGACGAATCTTGAACGCGGCCACTGTCGTGGCGCTCACGATATGTTCTGGTAGAGAGTTCCAGGCTTTGCAGACCCGAACCGAGAAGAAACTGTGCCTCAGCTCAAGTCTGCTGTACTGACTTTAGTTTCAAGGAATGCCCTCTGAGTGAGCTAGTAGCCGCAGATATGGTTAGAGGTCCTCAGAATCATGCACGTCAATATTAGGTCGCCTCCCTGCATCAGCAATTAGGCAAAACGAAGTGCTGTCCAAGTTAATAGAGGCTGTGAAAAATAGACCACAATTAGCTGCTTTCGGCAGATGCTTCCAGTACACCGCCTACCTTCTAACCATACTTTCATGGAATTATCACGAAAACGGATCGTCCGAGAGGTTAGGCCGATCCAGTAAGATCTGTTCCTATAATCGCTACCCGGGGCAGGTAGCTGCTTACTGCAACCTGATTTCCGGTCGTTCAGCTAGCAAGCTTCAATGTTAATGATATCACCCGGCCCCTGGGTAGATCGGTACCATTACCCATAGGCAACTGTCCTCTACCTACAGAGTCTTCAACCACTGGAACGACCGTTTCAAAGTGTTAGTAAGTTCTCAACCACTTGAGGCATTGGTAGATTAGTTGTTAGCTCTGTTCCTGATGTTTGCTGTAACTCTCAAGAACAATACTACAACCTATTTTTCGCCACTACCTTTCAGATCATTCGAAATCCACTGGATATCGAAACAGACAAGCTGACTAGACCCGGTTGATGAAAGCATTCAACAGCGAGTGTCTGAAGCCGCTGGAATAGCTTCTGAAATCTTAAGCGGATTGTTTGATAGCTCGTCCGGTCGCTCGTGTTGTCCGCCATCTATCCACTGTGGGCTTTGACTGTATTCCGCGGCCGTGTCGAGATATTCCTTTGAGTGTTGGAATAACGCGCCCCGATCAGGTCATCCATCTTATTTTGCCTGCCATGCCTCGCCCGTTGATCCGATCCAGTCGAGCGATGACTCATCCGGTCGCCCACGTTGTCCCCGATCTGCTCGCTGTGGGCTTTTGGACGGACCTCCCCCGCGTTGAGGTATTCCGCCAAGTGTTGGAATACTCACCTCCGCTTGATAATCCACCACACTATGTGTGTACATGAACACTTTGGTGTCAGGGATACAGTCAACGTCTCTATTTAGGGCGATAATTTTCTTTGAATCAAAGCACCATAGTTGGAATTCAACTACTTATCTTGCAATGGTTGTTTATCAGAGGTACCATAGGTTGTACTTGGAACACTTACTATTCGGAGTTTGGTCTGCACGAAACCTGGTAATCCCAGAGTCTAATGCGAGTGGTTGGTCAGGCATCTAATACGTAATCAGTCATGCTTTGTGTCAAGATGTTATGCGATGCTGTTGGGGTACTGCGATGGTCGCTAATCCGATAGTACGAGGGATTTCATTGGTACACATGAACAGTGTTCAGAGGACCCGAGACAAGCTACTATAAAGCGCCACCGCTTTATGTCATATCTATCGCTTTTCGCGCAGCTTGTGTCGTTACAAGACACTATGGACGAGTATGCTCTCACGACTGTCCTGCTTGAAACCATCACCCTGACTCAATCATATATTTTGGGAGTTGGAGGCATCAAGACATATTTCAACTGAGACTAACGCAAAAAAAATTTCGACCTTCCCAAGGATAGATAAAGAGATCCGATGTGGTCTTGTTAAGTTGGTGTACATTATATCCGGATTTTGGCGAAGTCACTAAATGTCTAACCTACTGGTTTAAGAACTTCACGTTTCTGTATTTCTCTGTCGAGAGATTCTTGTGCATTTTCCATGCGGCTAGGTCCTTAGAATAACCTTGGAGGAGATTAAGCGTCAAAGCGAAATAGGCTAATTCAACGTTGTGTGACTGGTGTGAAAGAATTGTGAACGTATCATCACAAATTGGGCCACCTTACTTCTCAATAGGATCCCCGTTAAAAAAGGAGTGTTTTCTAGCAATAATCTAAAATCTTATTACATCACCCAGAGTGGCTGAGCTGGTGTCCCTGAATGCCATATGGAGATGGTTCACACAATGCTGTCGCATTGGTATCAACCCACGGGCTAACTCCGGCTCGCTATTGGTAATGTATCTGACGTAAAAACAGGCGGCAATAAATTCAGGGGCACACTGTTTGGATGTAAAATTCCTCAGAGGTCGTTACAATTACTACTAGTAACAGTCTATATCCGCTTTTTCGACAGTTGAAACGGCTCCCAGGTCTCGTCTGATCGTGTTTCATCTTCTACGATACCTCGAAGTCCACTGAAAGCTGTTCCATCGTGCCTTGGAGCTCGTTCAACTCAGTGTTTACCCGGCTGGCCTTTCATGATTATCTCGGTCAGTGTGAATTACATTCCCGTGTGATACATGGCTATTGAACCATATCCATTCAACGGGTTGCCCGTTCCAGGTAACCTTGATGTCTCAGCGGGTCAGGTACGCCATCAGCAGTTGTCCCTTCGATGCTGAGTTCGGTTGCGGAAGGGGTAGATCCAATAGGTAATGTAGAATGACGATGAACATCAAAATATGTGGCCTTTTTCCAAGCCTTGAGCCGTCATATTTCCTCCTGCCGAGTTAAGCCAGCATGGTCTCCTTTACGACAACCCACTGTAACTTCATAGGACGTCCTCCCACCGTATCCGGCACTGCCCTCCTCCTGCTCTTCAAAGAGCGGCCAGTTTTTTGCACTTGTTTCCGTCCCGACCGCTTTAGAAACATCGTCGAAATCCAAAAAGATCAAGACGTCTCCGTTTCTGAATATACTGTGTTTAGGTCACTTTCATCCTTGTTGGCCGCTGCCCGAGTTGTGTCCAAACGACTGCTGGCACGAAGGATAATTTATTTACAATACTGACATACTGGGCATTTTCACATAACATTTGCCTTGGGCCTCATCCAGTTGACCGGTATTTAATTCGACATTTATTCCTGTTCAAAACATTCGTCGATGTTTTTCCAAGGCAGGTGACGATTTGATTTCTCTATCGTGCGGGACAAGGGAGAATTCTCGGTGTACTCATTCAGACGATTTACCACTCGCTAGATAGTCCCGTTCTGTCCATATCTTTTATGTTAAGAACTACGACTTTCTTTTTCTCATGGTTATATGGCAACTAAACGTTAATGTCGACCATCAATCTGTTGTAGATGATGGTAGTGATTGCCTAGGTTAAGCAGTGTAGGTTGAGGACAATCTGTCATCCATGCTGACCCGAATCTTGCTTAGAACTTAGCAATACAGGTGCAGCCAGTCGGTTTTCTCACAGTTCAACTCACAACTCATTGAAAACAGGTGAACACGAATTTTTAGTGGACATGCCGAAGTGTCCACGACATATGGGTCGCCAATACATGCTGATCCTAGATGTGATTACTTTTTGTCGAACTGATCGCGACTCAGCGGTTTCGTGAAGTCGACCGCAATGTCAACAGACACAGTGCTGTAATACATTTGAAGGATGACCTCGTATTTACAATCGTATGTGGCTTCCCTTTTGTAAAAGCAATTATTGTGGGGGTGGAATAATCGACCTCCAAGTATGACGTTTTTTTGCAAATATGGTTGCCGCTTGAGAGAGATCCTTACGAGTTCGGCGCTGTATATCGATTTTATTCTGCAAAATTTATTCTGTATTCCAATACTGACGTTTTTTTTACTCCAATGTAAAAGACCCGTTGCTTTGATAGGATCACATGCGTTTTACGTAGTACATTTACGACTTCAGCTATGAACTACAGTTTCACGTCGTTCGGATGGCAAAATTCCAATATTTCAGATTCTCTACTAGATGCAATCTACTCGGTGAGTGTGCTTGTTTTCCGAATATTTGCTTCCAGATTCCTTGGCGAAATGAGCCATGGTTGTTCATTGTCGCCGCTTTCCATGTCTGCATCATGTTGCTGAGCGTTTTTCAAAGGGCGCATCCCAATTTCCTGAGTTTTATCTTATTTGGTTTGTGTAAGTTGCATAGCTGATTTTCCTAGGTTTTGGCTCCTGACCACATTCGTTTCCAGTGGGTGGATGTTTGTGCTCACCATGGCTGAACGAACTGGCAGCTACACACTGGAGGTGTGTTCACTTTTGAGTGCTGTGCTCAGTTAATGGTTGCCCAGGCTTTTCGCCACTGATCAATACTTTGACAGTCATGGCTTCTTTATATTGTGCATTTGGAGTGCACCCATCTTAATCAATGCTGTGCTCATCACGGTAAGTCGCATATGCATATTTATTTCTTTTTGACAAGATTTTACTGCTTCTGCAAGTTAGCCAGTTGCTGGTTCAAAAAAAACGATTAGAGTGGAATGTGGGAACTCAAGAAAAATCTGAAAAAAAGAAATTGTAATTTTTGGCCCATACGGAAGTGATTCTTAAATACTACATTTTGCATACTTTGTTTTATGAGTGACTGAGTAGATATCACGACCTGATCTTAAACACCAACGTTGACTACTGTGAATGTCGATATTTGACTCGAACGTCTAGTGTATTCCTTGTTTGCGTAAAGACAAATGTGGATATTGCCTGATGTTAGCCTCGTTATCGGTGCTCACACAGTTATTTCAGCTTTCAAGAAAGGTTCCATGGCATCACTTGACGTCTTGTTTCTGTCGAATCCAAGATGCAGACGTGCTTCCTACTTCAGCAGCTTCTGAAACACAGAATCAGATAACAGAACGGGCAGGTTTCCGGCCTAGTCGCAGTCGTATCGATCATATTTATACATTGCGACAGACACAATAGCTTCGACACTCGTTTAATCAACCGACGGATTTGGTATTTGTGAATCGGAGGGCTGTTTTTGATTCAGTTGCCCTATGGGACTATCCTCACCGCGGAGGCGTCCTAGTGAAACACGCCAGTCTATTGAGGTCTTTATATGCCCGCTCTGAGTGCGGGGTGCGCATTTATGGCAGTTATCTCGGGCATTGTTCACTCCAGATGGTGTTCGGTGAGGCTGTCTGATGTTTTTCCTTCAACCAAGTGATCGACGATACACGAAACGGAACACTCAGGTGTTCTATAAGTAGATATGCGAACACTGCTTTATTTAGTTCGTCTGCAGAGTGTGACAGACCGTGCTGAACCGATCGAAAGATAAGGTATCTTCGAAATATCATATGGTTACACGATTGGATTGGCACCAACGTCATTCCCGTAATTGCTAGCAGGTCGCTCAAGACTGTCGATCGTTTCACCTTCCCGAGCAGTATCTTATGGGCTTGCAATATTGTTGACGAGGTGTCCAAAAGGATATCGAAAGCACGTAATGCATTTGCCAGTTTTCATCACTTGTGGCATCGCTAAGACGTTGATTTATCGATTGAAGGCAAGATTTTAATGCGTCTGCTAGACTTTTCTCTACTGATGCATGTGGACTTTCGGCATTCGAACGCCGTTGTCCCCGCCAGTTAGGCCGTATCAAATATGCTGACTGTGAGTAACGCGACGGTCTGTCTGCGCTTGTTCAGGAAATATGCAAATTTGCGGCCGACAAATGGTTGGGTCACACACTCTATGGTGACAGAGCATCTGCCACACTGTTCATCGTGGCTACTGATGATTGCAAGAGACCGCAGGATTGTCAGGCGATGAAATGGTCAGATTATTGACAAGTGTCAGGTGTTCATCACTTATGGTGACGTTCTCGAGGAGCGTCCGTTCTTCCCTTGCTCTAGTTATTTCTGGAGGATGCGCCTGAGAAATCTAGTAGCGCCTGTGGTGAACAAGCACAAACCGTAAAAATTGCTGGGGCAGTGTCACTTGCATTCGACATAGATCGCCTAGGTCAAGGGTATCATGATGTTGGCAAGAATGCTAGGCGACGCACAAGTTTTTAAGCGGAACAATAAAAACTTTGAGTGCCAACTACGCAAATTTGGCGTGCTGGATTGATCTGCGATAAGCCCTAAAAACCTCTACAGTCGGCACCCGAACAGCCCTGCGGTATTTTGCCCAGTTTGGGCATATAAGCAACAGGCAATAACGTCGTCTCGTTTCAGTACGACTACACAAAGGACCCAACAATAAGAAATACGATTAAAAACACTGGGTGCATGCACTGGTTTGCCACGTCCCACTGATGTAAGCTTCAGTGGCCAATTTGTCAACGAGCTGTTGGTGTCTGCATTATTGTTAGGTTTACACAGTCGTTGAAATTTCACACAATGAGACACCACTTGGTTGCTCGCACATGTGGCGAGGTAGCCAGAATTGAACAGTGAGGATGTAGGAGAAGCTTATAGAACAGAACCTAAGCGAGAATCGCGCAAAATATCCACAGCAACATGAGTCAGATCCTAAGACATCTGTACCAAAAGAGGAATAGGACTTCTTCGAATGCAGAAGAGAGACTATGACTAAGTGTCGACTTATCATCCCGATTGTCGTAAACTGAAACACAAGCCAAAGCAGTCAAGGCAAGGGTCGCTAGGAATACTATGATGAGTGAAGCAGAGATAGATAGGATATTCTATCAGGGGATTGTCGAATGATTAGTTTCGTGGTCATAATAACTGTCGACAAAGTCCGCACGGAAAAGTTGATGCACGAATCCAAAGCTCATCGGGAGCGACCAAAAAAGTGGACTGGGTACTGTAGAAAGTGATTTAATTTGCACATCCAACTGTGGACAACGGAAGTAGCATGTTTACTTGTGATGTTCCTGACGACCCTGCACCAGAAGCAGGTTTCCTTGTAACTCAAGTTAATGAAAAAGCGACAAAACTTTATAGCCGTGGCCTTCTTGATCTAGCCCTTCTCAGTGATGGCGCTGTTAGGTTGTCGCCTGAATTAATCACACTCCGTTGTCCTGTATTGGCAGACTTAGAAAGTGACTCGTTGTTGGTATTTACCAGTGTTCGACCATGTTAAAAATAGGCCAGAACGTTATGTGGCAATCCCACGGGTAACGGTTTTGCCTCTATCGTATCCAAGATGCCCATAAGTCGCAAAATACAGCAGATTGTGAAATAGGGGAAACTAAATGTTAGAACAGGCGAGTTTCCGACAGAGTTGATTATGTCTTCATTACATAACAGACGTTAGAACATCGGCACTTCCTTTCTCAGCCAATGGTCGTGGCATTTCGAGACTGACAGTTTGCTTTTCACTGTTCTGCCCATAGCTTTGAAAATGCAAGTCTTTCGTTTAAGGTAATTCAGCGGAGCTGGAGAATCAATTTCGGAGCTCTCTTTGGAAAACCCCGTAACAACTGGGGTGGTCACTGACCCGAACGAGAACACAGTGTTTGGTAAATAACCTCGATGATTGGACGTCGTTCGGAAATCATAAAAACCGCTCATATCTAACTGGATTCTGACGGAAATTTGACAAAGCCCATTTTTCATAAGATTCTGCCAATGGGTGGGGCGAACCTCGCCGGCACTTGCACAACAGATCGATGCGCTATGCCATGTGGATTATTTGGTCCTATAGCTGAGCACGTTTCCAACTCGAATTTCAGATGGTCCCATTAAAATATTTGGTCTTAATCGAACTCATCTTTGGTCAAAGCAAAAACACAGAGGACGAACCGGAAGCACTTCCGCGCGGATGTGTTACTCCGGCTGGATGAGGGTGATGACATGGTAAGAATACACAAAACGATAAGAAACAGGGGAAAGTGTGAACCGATGGTGGGATCCCAAATCATTAAACCAAACAAGAGTCGTAGACTAGCGTGAAGACGAGCCAGGAAGATTGGGCTTTGTGTTGTTGGTGGCCATCTGTTGAAACTGCATTGCTAGCTCTACGTCCGCCTTGTTGTTGAGGATCGATCGTGCATCCGCCGTTGATCGAGTGAACTTCTTTCTTCTGTTGTTGCCGTTAGGTTTAAGAGTTGGGCACGGTGGTTGCACGGTCGGATGATTCGTTTCTTTGATCTGCCCGTCGAAAATCTCCGGCGGATTGGCTGCATGGTCAGATGGCAGCTTGGCTCGATTTCGCTTTCGTTTCGAGGGCCGCTGATTAGATGAGACAGAGGGAGCAGTGTGGGGAACAGTGCCATGTAGAGTGTCAGAGACGGAAACAGTCGGAACTAGCTCAGAGGCATTCCTAGCTAGATATCTGTTTTCTGGTCCATCATCACGACCACTGTTGGGGCTTGGGTTGGTAGTGAACTTGACTGGATCCTCCACTGAAATTGTAAACAAGGTCACTCAGAAATGATTGAATGAGGCGCTGTGTTGTAGTTCTAATGCCTAATACGATTAAAATGTTACTTGGTTCAAGCAAAAAGTCCGAACGATATGAGTCACTCCGCTTCCTTAGCGGTTCGGGCTACTCACATAATGAAAGGCAATCAGAGGGCACAAAAGGCAGGCGATGTAATTAAATTAAAAACGCCAAGGCCTAATATGATGAACCTCACGCAAGTTTTCAATCTTTTATAGTAAAACTCACTAGCAATTCAACCTGTTGAATCACCAGAAGAATCAGATTACGCGTTCTAGTAGCCTAGTCTTACGCACGGTCTGGGCTGATATATATATATATATATATATATATATATATATATATATATATATATATATATATATCGGTAGTGGTTCTACAAATTCAATAATAAACAATGTAAATATACAGTAACTTACGACCAGGTTTACAAACGCATATAACAGTGCAGCGGAAACGTGATAAAGCGTCCAGTTAATTCCAGCGGTAAAATATGTAGTGCGTTACTGTTACTCATATAAACAATGTGGTACACTGTGTTAGGAATCGAAATATAAGTAGGAAAATGGGATACAGTTCCATTGTTTATGGCCGATATAGAGTTTATGGAAATGAAATAAATGTTGACGTATCAAACGGTTAGGAGTAAGAGCGAGTATTACAAAGAGACGAGTCACGTTGAATTCGGAAATAAAGGCATACTACTATAAACAAGTGAGTAGAGTAACGTTAAATGTGAAATTTGATTTCACACAACCAGTGAAAGAACTTACAACGTGCACGGACTTAAATGGATGTGATGTAAAAATGTAACTAGACCGCAACCAAACACAAAGAAATGCAAAACCCAGGTACGGTTATCGAAAAATAATTAGACACTATTTATGTTAAAGCTGAGAGAAAACAAAGAGACCAGTATTTTTGAGGGTTTTGAACAGTGAATGCATCCTGACAAGGGAAATCAAATGTGGATTGAAAGGCTGTGGGAAAATCCACTCAATCAATTTGTAGTTTGAGTGATCTAATGTTTTCCAAAACGATACCTTCGTTGAATACCATTTATACAATTCCAACTGGGTAGGTTATAAATGAGACATAGCTGACCCACTGCATCAGAACGCTAACCGATAACGATTCACATTGCATTACATAGTGTACCGGATATCCAGCACAAATGTGGACTGGCCATTGCAAAAGCGGAGAGATTCATTGACATGCATTACGGTATGTCGAGCTACACACCTAGCGTTCTCAAGAGTGATGGTTTTTATTTGTCCATCGGTATTCCCATGTTCTAGTCGTGATGTCATCGACTGGAGTTAACGGGACAGTTAGTCTATCTTCTGTCGAGGCGATCGGGCAACCGGAACATTACTCACAAATGAATATGGCTCAGCGTTCACAGTCGTGCCTAATGTGAAGTCAATGGCGCAGTGGTCAACACGGTTGCCTCATGAAAGCGTGGCCGGAGTTCTAGTCCCGGCAGTGGCAAGGATATGCACTACTGACGAGCTCTAATGAGAGCGAAACTCGAGTCTAGTGCTTCTTTTCGAAAGGGGCCGACTGGAAAGTCTATGGGAATGCGACAGCTGCGATCAATTGTGGGTGATGTTCAATCTATATGAAAACCAAAATCCCCTACTACTCATCAGTAGTCAAAATATCGCGGAGCAAGTTGATGTTTACATTGGTTTCAATCTGGAGAGAAGTCTTAGTCGAGGGGTCATCGATTGGAGTTAACAGACAGTAACTGTGTCTCCTCTCGAGGCGATCGGGCAACCTGATCATTACTCACAAGCGAAAGTGGTTGAGCGTTCACATATGATAATTCGGTCGTGCCTAATGTGAGGTCAATGGCGCAGTGGTAAACACGGTTGCCTCATGAAAGCATGGTCGAAGTTCTAGTCCTGGCCGTGGCGGGGATATATACTACAAGAGCAAAACTCCACTCTTTTTGAAGCAGGCTGGCTTGAAGGTCTATGGGAATACGACCAATTGCGAGTGGTGTTCAGTGTATATATACCTATTCAGTTGCATGTTCCGGGCATCGCATGTGAAGGTTGGGACAATGAGTCATCATCATCATCATATCAGCCATGAGCCTGACCAAAGGTACTGTGGCTCGGGCTGCCGCTCACCTCAACAGTGACGTGGAATATCCTAGAAGAAAACGTTACTAAGAAGGTTGAAAATTAATAGAAGTCTAAGCAAAAGAACTAGAAATGGTATGGATGCAGGTACGCCATTGACTGCGACACGCCGCCATCTCGGATAGCGTCTCCAACCAGCGGTTTGAGTGATCACGAGGACCCCATCCAGGCAGGCGACACCTACCCACTTTACTCAGTGGAGCAGTCAGGGTTCTCATATTTCGTGACCACGTAGTCGCTTGACCGGTAGAGTATATAATGCTTGTGTGCGTTCTGTTTTGCTC
>LOND01000419.1:72124-91081 GCA_014220965.1 Paragonimus kellicotti
TAAGTTATTTGTTGCGTCGATGTTTTTTGCTCACTTATCGTTACGTAACTTTTAACTTCGACTGAATTGCGTATGGAGTGGTACTGCAATCGCATTCGTGTCGACTGGATGCTCCCAACATTCCTGCCAGGCTTAAACCATGGTTTCTTGGTGCACATACATTTTGTGAGTTGCTACCCCGGACTTCATTCTAATTAGCTATGCTGTACTAAAAGTTTTCTTTGACGGCCGGAAAACGAGTACTTGTGAGCAGTCAGGGATTTGGTTGATTTCAAGTTGAACTTAACTAGTTTGAACGTAACCTTCGCATTCAGATAGACTTTCCAGCCAGCCTCTTCCGTAAAGAAGCACTAGACTCGAGTTCTGTTTTTGCTTGGGCACTTCAACAGAGCATATTTTTTTCACGACCTGGATTAGAACTCCGGCCAATCAAATCTAGCGCTTCTTCTTCGAAAGAAGCTGGCTGGAACGTTATCGAAATGTGAAAACTATGGTCGTGTGTGGATAAAGCTCAACTTGAAGTTGAAAAACACTCTTCCACAAACCCAAAGTCAAAATCATAAACACTGTTTCGCTTTATACGTGTTTGTGTGTTTTGAGTTTGGCTATGGCAGGCTCGTTGTACTGTACTCGGACATTGCACAGGCGCTACATTCTTCAGTTATCACCGTCTAATTCTGTCATTCCTTGGTGATCAGAGGCTTGAGTGCAATGCATTTCTCTCCCGCTTCCTAGAGCCGGGGAGAAATCCGTGTTTCATTCATCGCATTCTGTAGTTTATCTGTTATTTATAACTCGCTTTCCATACGATTAATCTTTTAAACAGCGCCATATTTTGCCTGTTTGTGTTAATGACATACGTTAGCGCTAGTTTTTTGCACACGAGCTATTTCTGTTTAATATTCTAGCAAAATGTTCAGCGTAGTCTATAAGCATACAACCAACCTATGACTTCTCTTTCCATTTCATTTTCCTTTTTTAGATCCGTTCAATCTGGACCACAATTTGACCGCTTGCATCTATCAGTTTTCATGTTTTAAAAGTTTTGTTCAAACATTGGGAAAATCCCAAAACCTTATAACCTGTGGACACCGGAATGTACTAATTCGTATTCACTATGCTTTGAAAAATTCGCAACTACGGTCCCCGTGGACCGTTGTTTAGGCGGATAGAGAAGTATAAAATCACATACAAGTTTACTGTGAGAGCAAGTGAACCGTTATCACATTGGTTTTCTGAAAAACGCGTTGTTCTGCAGACGTCTATCTCGGATTTCCTGTTTTTCTAAACAAAATTATCGACCATTAGTCATCATCACTACTCAACATCGACTGCATAAGAACCTGAAGAGTTGGAACTTGCCATTCAAAGCGAACAAATTTTAATGCATTTGTACACATAATCGGAAAAGCGCTAATTGCTGTACTGGAAACATTGAATTAAACATCATTGTATGTAAGAAGGACCTGGGGACAATTTACGGCTAAAAAGGTACAACATATGATGCTAAATTTCGTAAC
This sequence comes from Paragonimus kellicotti, assembly GCA_014220965.1. NCBI lineage: Eukaryota > Metazoa > Platyhelminthes > Trematoda > Plagiorchiida > Troglotrematidae > Paragonimus > Paragonimus kellicotti. The sequence goes on from LOND01000419.1 coordinate 73,645, forward strand.
AATGATCTCATTCTTCGTGAAGCTATGTCCGTTGAGTGCAGCTTAATAATCTACCCACATCTGGAAACGAACTTACGGGCTACTGTTGGAAGTCAAGAGACTCAGGGAAATCCCTCATCTTGCTGGGAACGGTAATCGTGAAAAACTTACCTAGAATGCGTTGAACACTACCTAGCTCTTTAAACTAAAAAAGGAGGAAAACTAATCAACTGTTCCGTTGCACAAAACTGACATCCGTTTGAGTTAATATCACAAGCTCCTCTGGGGATTCTGAGAACGTCGTACACGGTCTCGGTCAGAGACCATTGAAACCGATGCATAGCGCACACATACATATACACACATGATAGTAACAAATTGATAGGAAGCCCAAGTAGAAACTTACTATCGCCAAATATTCGGTGGCATGCTGTCTGGCAAGAGGGTGGTATGATGTTTGAGGACTGCGTAGAAAACATCCAGGATAGATAATAGAGCTGAAGACAAAAAATTACGGAACATTTAGACAAGCTGGTGCAGACAGAAATGACGAACGGTTAAAAAACGGTTGGCCAGTTGATTGGTAACGAAAAAATATAACCAGTGAATAGAATATTCGGCAGAAAGACAAAAACTACTCGTGATCTCCCCCACGCATCATCGTGACCAACCTACCCGACATTCATACAGAAGCGGCTTTCTTATTACTGCTTAATTGACTTTCATTTTAATTTGCTAAGTAAAAGTTCCTTGAGGATGAAATTCAACCGGGCATGAACCGTTGATATAGTCGACGTCCGTTCGACTACAGATTTGTCCGCCTATCACTTGACTTTGCGGTTTAATTTCTACAATCGGAATACCTGAATTTTGTTTTTGGAAAAACTGCAAACTTTGTAAACGCATTGACTTATCGGTTTGGTAATAGCACCACATTGATTCCGGTTGCATTATCGTCGCCGCCTGGTATGAGTTACTCAATCGATCAATGCGTTTGGTCTATGCAACGGAGGTGGTGGTGGATGATTCGTAGTTTCGATGATCCCAAAACACAACCCAGTGGGGGCATCGGAAAACCATTAGAACCTTATGTTGTGTTGGAACAACCAAATTCCAACTGTCTAACTTTTAATGTATGTTTCTTATAACCTATATACAGACTGACGTTTTTACGTTTGATCCGTTAAGCAATGTTGGTCCTCATTCACAAGCAAAACCCGAACGGAACGACTTCACAAACATCCCAGAAGGATCAAGTGCTTCAAAGCAATTCGGATGACTGGCGCATTTCAGGTGGTTGTTACTAACCCGATGTCGATTCTGATGGAGCAATTCACTATTAAGTTGCCTAATGGGCCAAGAATGACACTGGGAAAGGGAATTGTTCAGTTGGGAACTCTAAATGAAGTAACTGCTAGAGGCAGAGATTTATGTATTCGACCACCGTAGTGTGTTGGTCACAAACGTTCCCGCAACAATCCCGGGAAAAACTTCAAATGACTGTTACACAGGAAACATGGGTCGCCAGGACTACGTTTGTGAATGGGCATTAGTTAACATGGCTAAAAGATTAATTACCACCAAGTGGGCACTCGTGGAAAAAAGGAATCAGAAAAGAAAAGAGCGTAAACAACAGATGACGATATTGTACGGTAGCCAACAGTCTCTCATCATCTGTCAACCTCGCACCGCACGCCAGTCGGCCGCAGCACCGGTAAGGAGTGGTTGACGTAAGAGTTCATCCTAGCTCTATACCTTTCTCGGTAACCCAGATCTGAGCATGTCCAATATCAGCCATTATTTGTTACACACGGACAACAAGCCTGTTTACTTACTTTTATGTGAACGTGTATAACGGCGTAGTAAGGCCTGAGATGTCACAGCAAACCACAATGTGATGTGAGCTGCTCACGTGAACGAAGTTTCAGCAGAGTTAGAAGATTTACATCATTAGAATTTTTCTAACGTCATTCTCAACTCCGAGTAGGCTGCTCTTCCGTCCTGGGAATGCATGCGAATTCCTACATCGGCTGTGCCTTTCAGTAAAATTTTGTAACCTTCAAACATTTTGCCGAATCTATTAAGTGTCCAGTGCCATTTCAAGTTCATTGAATTCATCGTTTCGCATTATGACAAACAAGATAAGATTTTTTTTAAATTTTCAACATACGGTCTGAATATAATCCAGGTGTTTTTATAATGTTGACAGTGAAACTAAACCAATAACTTCACTTGGCTTTGAAAGACACGATTATAAAAAAGACGAGTACTACCGCTTGATGAGCGTTAGAACAGGAGTGGCTCAACGATAAAGTGGGAGAATGGAATGGCTTAGCTTATAGATCCCTTCGTGATTCACTCACTCACTCGATACTCATCCCGCGAATAACTAGTCAAGGTGCGAGTGATGGCAAGACAACGTTCTCACTCAAAGCTATGATATGCACGCAGAATACCAGAAGAATTTAGGCACAACAATCACTCATCAGTATGCAGTGCCTTCATCCAAAATGCTGCCGCATTACAAACTGGGGTGAGTAATGTAACGCAGCAAATGGTGATCGAAATTAGTGACAAAAGGCTCAGATCATGACAATTCGTGTAGACTGCCACGCCAACTGACCTCACATCACCATCACTAGGTAAAGTGATACGTAGGTGGTTCGCGCTAATGCTTAATTGCCATTCAGCTCACAAACATTTACAAAAAGGGCAAACACAGCGTGGATCATAAAAACTGAGAAGCGATTGATACCAGTTTACTTACAATCTCTGGAGAGTGACCCGGTCAAATTGTGGTCCAGATTGAACGGATCTAAAAAAGGAAAATGAAATGGAAAGAGAAGTCATAGGTTGGTTGTATGCTTATAAACTACGCTGAACATTTTGCTAGAATATTAAAACAGAAATAGCTCGTGTGCAAAAAACTAGCGCTAACGTATGTCATCTAACACAAACAGGCAAAATATGGCGCTGTTTAAAAGATTAATCGTATGGAAAGCGAGTTATAAATAACAGATAAACTACAGAATGCGATGAATGAAACACGGATTTCTCCTCGGCTCTAGGAAGCGGGAGAGAAATGCATTGCACTCAAGCCTCTGATCACCAAGGAATGACAGAATTAGACGGTGATAACTGAAGAATGTAGCGCCTGTGCAATGTCCGAGTACAGTACAACGAGCCTGCCATAGCCAAACTCAAAACACACAAACACGTATAAAGCGAAACAGTGTTTTGAGTTTGACTTTGGGTTTGTGGAAGAGTGTTTTTCAACTTCAAGTTGAGCTTTATCCACACACGACCATAGTTTTCACATTTCGATAACGTTCCAGCCAGCTTCTTTCGAAAAGAAGCGCTAGATTTGATTGGCCGGAGTTCTAATCCAGGTCGTGAAAAAAATATGCTCTGTTGAAGTGCCCAAGCAAAAACAGAACTCGAGTCTAGTGCTTCTTTACGGAAGAGGCTGGCTGGAAAGTCTATCTGAATGCGAAGGTTACGTTCAAACTAGTTAAGTTCAACTTGAAATCAACCAAATCCCTGACTGCTCACAAGTACTCGTTTTCCGGCCGTCAAAGAAAACTTTTAGTACAGCATAGCTAATTAGAATGAAGTCCGGGGTAGCAACTCACAAAATGTATGTGCACCAAGAAACCATGGTTTAAGCCTGGCAGGAATGTTGGGAGCATCCAGTCGACACGAATGCGATTGCAGTACCACTCCATACGCAATTCAGTCGAAGTTTAAAAGTTACGTAACGATAAGTGAGCAAAAAAATCGACGCAACAAATAACTTAGTGGGGGACGATAATTCATACGCATCACAACCCAGAAACATTGTAGACGTATCCTACACTACGAGACATTTAATTTGCGGATTCTGATTAACTGATGATCTGTGTTCGTAGTGACTAAACCAAAGAAATCACACCTAACTAATAATAATAACAACAATAATAGCAACAATCAATGGCGTCAATATCGTTTTTACAGATCGTAGGTTTCGATTCGATCATATCGTAAAAGAAAAGCGACCACACAAAAAAAGATACTCACCTTCAATCGCCAGCAAAGAGTTCCACATTTTGACAAACCGTGGCAATAACTGTTTTTGTCTAATACAAACCACATTCACATCACGGTCAAACTCGAAGAGATAGTATCGAAAAAATCCGAGCCACATTTCACCCAGTGACATCTTCCGTTTCGGCGCCACCCACAAACGTGTCTTCAAATGAAGCATATTGAGAGAATGAAAAATAGGGTTCCCTTAAATGTGACATTCAGGTCTGCAGTGACAGGCATACAGAAAACGCAACAATGTCAGGCATATATGATGATTTTACGCGAATGGATGGAGTAGACGAGAAGATAATGCATATCTCGGTGGTTTCCATTCTCTTCATGGAGAAAAAACTTAAGAGTTCGCAGTGTAATGATGTTGTTCCCAATTGTGGTCATACACAGAAATAAAAATTAAAGGTTGACAACGATCTGTGCCTTCGCTCTATTTTGATAAAATGATACTATCTATCTGGGTGGCTGTGTAAGTGTTGACATAGACAGCTGTTGCAATTCAATGGTTAGAATAGTGTTTATGAAACGGATCCTATCGGTGACAATTGGGAATTACCAGTTTTATTGCGAGAAGATTATATACCACACACTTTGTCCTTCAACAGTATTGCTCACCGATAATCTGATGTTGGCAGTCGTAACTTGTAAGCAACGAAATCAGCAGTCAAGAGAAGATACTATCAAGTAACGAAACTTCAGGGATATCATACTTAACAGCCATTAGAGGTCAAGTTTTTTATACACACAAAGTGAGTTACAGTTTGCTCACCCTACTGTAGTTACAAGTGACTTTAAGGAAAGTCAAGCACAATGTAATGTGATGGGGACGAGATGGACATGTACAGAATAAGTCTCAGTTACCAGAATCGAAAAGAAGAATTGTCTCGCGTAAAACAAGTTGGCAATTCCGAATACACGTCGCCGATCGTTAGAATTGATGAGGCTCTCAGAGTACACAAACTTTCGGGTTAACCTCAAATGACTCAGCACAAAGAATGAGAACAGGAACAGAGCCCTGCCAACTTTGCAATACTACCTTGAATTCAGAAACGTCATACGAAACTAATTAACTGAGGACTTTATTGTGCCACCGGCTCCCCGTGAACTTAAACAGATTAGGACAGTAACGTCAGCACACTCTGTCTTGATGTCGTGTGCTTGAAAGTACTATCACATTATCATATTCGCGGTCTGTACCTGAAAAATGAGGAGGTTGGTTCAACAATACCGAGCGCGTCCTCAGACCGTCAGTTAGAGAGCGGCAATCCGTTTGAAAGTTAATCACGAAATAAACGCTATTCTATCGGCAAATAAGCAGTCGCGGAAAATCGGATTTACGGCCGGCAGCCGCATCTCTTATAGGATGCCACGTAAGATGGTTGATGGTACTACGATATAGTACATGCCACTATGCTGAAAGAGTTTCAGCTGCCCCAACGGAAGCACATCGATCGTCGGACAGCGTGCCGTTCGCCTGGCGTGCTGTCCGTATGACGTGTGAACGTCTTTAGCTCCCGTCAACCATGAACAAGTCCTAGAATATACGTACTAATCGCCGTGACGATCACCGGCTCCAACGTGTATGGATACCTTGAATGGCTGGGTCCAACTCGAAGAGACAGGAACCAATGTGATCAGTGGCTCCTGGAAACAAGAGGCATACGTTGCAGTAACACCGTCAGTCTTGGACTTCTCGGCTAGGCAGATGAATTATACCAGATACACCTTCCACGATGAATCTTCGAAATACTGAGTTGTTCATGTCGTTACCCCACACAGGATGCCTTGGGCATTCTGCATGGATGGACTGCATCCGAAAGGCGTATGAAAGTGAACTACTGTTAGTCTTCGGCTACCAACGGGATGTGAACTCCGTGCTTTATTGGTTGGACTTCTGAACAAAAGACTCCGGACGAAGCTTATCGAATCAACCCGTTCTTCGGCTTAGGTAACCGGAAAGTACTCTGTCCTCAAAATTATGAACCCATATTTCAGTCATTCGAACGAGGTTGTTTATACTATTACAGTAGCACGAGCTGCAACGCAGAGTGAATTCGAATAGGTCAGATGTCGACTTTCAAGCAAATTAATCCGAGTTTATGTATGACAGCCAAACTGCGCGATCAGTGGTGTCCTGAGAGATTCATCTCAGCTGATGGACAACACAAAAATGGGGCGACCATCAAATTTATTTCGGTCAGACAAGCGCAGAGTTTACCGTCAGGGAGATGCTGAGGATTTCTACAAGAATATTGCAAACAAAGATGGACTTGATGGTCCTGGTTGGATCAATGGAGAGTGGAAAAAGCAGTCTGTTTCATACGCGAACAAATTTAACACAACTAAAAGTGGGCGAAATTTTGATCCTTATGGAAATATGAGAACGAATTTACATTTATTGGTAAGTAGAAACTGAGTCTCAATAGTTCTAACGAATGGGGACGGTAATGGCATGATCTCAAGAAGGACTTTGTGTTTTGTGATGAAAAAGATCGGACTCTGGGAGATCACAGATGACTCAGAATTGCACTCACAGACACGAGCGTTAGGGAAGAACACGACCAGAATTCCTGTATCAACATACAGGAGTGACTTGTTGCGTCGATTATTAGGTCACGCATGACAACCGAAGCCAGTCTTAGCCAGACAATAACCACTGAAATATTGTGGTGGATTATCAAACCGGAGGTGCGAGTATTCCAACACTCGGCGGAATACCTCAACGCGGGGAGGTACGTCCAAAAGCCCACAGCGAGCGGATCGGGGACAGCATGGGCGACCGGATGAGTCATCGCCCAACTTGATCGGACCAACGGGCGATATCACCTAGTAGGTTTAATGAGGGAGATTTCGATCGCGGGGTCTATGGGAATGCGACAGCTGCGATCAATTGTGGGTGATGTTCAATCTATATGAAAAACAAAATCCCCTACTACTGATCAGTAATCAGAATACCGCTCAAGTCAATGATTTCTGTGATTTCAACTTGCAGAGAAGTCCTAGTCGAGGGGTCATCGATTGGAGTTAACAGACAGTAACTGTGTCTCCTCTCGAGACGATCGGGCAACCTGATCATTACTCACAAGCGAAAGTGGTTGAGCGTTCACATATGATAATTCGGTCGTGCCTAATGTGAGGTCAATGGCGCAGTGGTAAACACGGTTGCCTCATGAAAACAAGGCCGGAGTTCTAGTCCCGGCAGTGGCAAGGATATGCACTACTGACGAGCTCTAATGAGAGCGAAACTCGAGTCTAGTACAAATGAGTTAGAATATGAATCCCTAAGTCCTTGCCGTTCCTATAGTAGGGTACGCAGATCTGAAGAGTGACAACAGCCATGAAACCAGTCTTGGGCTTCCGACGAATTTTGGCTATCCAAGCACGTAGTGTTTATCTGTAACATACCTCATAAAAGTTACTCTGAAACAGAAATAACGCAGACAGATCCAACCATGCTCCATTCTCTTAGATCTGGAGCACGCCGAAGCGCTGCATGAAATTTATCAAGAAGGATGGATGAAACATTTCTAACTACTGCTTCTCAAAAAAAATCTATCCAGCATGAATGTTTAGTTTTGCCGCGGATGTTTTGAGATTTTTTCACCAGCGTTTTAAAAAGCGAAAACATCCGATCTAAGATAATAATATGACGTATTCTACATACCAGCGTTCAAATTCAAAAATGAGTGCGCACAGTTGAAAGGTCGGGATGATCTTGTCATTTCGTGGAACAATTATCAACAGTTTAAGCGCCGCCGAAATCTGCCACAGGCCACAGTGAGTAAAATAAGCGCTGTGAAGCCATTTAGAAAGATGGGAGTAAGTTTCGATTTTTCTGGAATCAAGAAACGTACTATTCCAAACAATGAAGAATAAAGTGGAGGACTCTCTGGTTAACACACAGCCACAAACCGTGTGAAAGGTCGTGCGAACCAGATGTATTATGAAGTCAGAGAACTCCGAGCTGTGACAATAAGCTTGACCCGATGGACACTGACTATGAGACACAGTTGAAAGTACACGATAGAACTGATGATCACCTAAATCTCGCCTAATAATCAAAGCGTCCTTGTATATTACATATTGGTCAGCGCGTTGCTTCGCATATGGATTCTCCAGTGCTAAACTATTTGGCAACAGACCTGTAAACCCCAATCAATGATATGACCTAAAATCAGAGGTCCATAAGCTGCGGTATTACAGTACATAAAAACCAAGTGCATAATGAACGATCTTGTGAGAGTGCAGACAGTAAACACATGGTGTGTGTAGCGTACCACTTCAGAGAGATCATCCTGAAACCAAGCGTTCCAGCCGCTGATCAAATTCACTGGTGTCTCCGAACCGTCGTGTAGCTGAAGAGAGAAAAATAGAGAAGATTAGCTCTCAACAGCTGTGATATGTTCAGTTCAAGCGAATATATATTGACCGATGGAAAATTGAATCAATCTGCTCTTCAGTGTGTTTAAAACGCTGCTGGTTTGCATGAACTATGGAAAAACAACGACGTCTAGTGATTCTGGTTGAAACTCAGAGTAACAAGGGAACAACAGAATCAGAGATTACAAGAATTCACCGGTGACATAATTAGTGACTGTGTGACATGAAATTTGATAACTTGACTATATATAAGCATCACTAACACTATGCCAAAGTAACGCTTTAAAATGATGCTTGATGATCGAAAAATATCAAAAACGGAGTACCATGCGTTAGAAAGAAAGAAAAAATAATGGGATAGGACTCACAAATTCGAAAGTCTAAACTAAAACATTCAATACGACCGTGTTCACATCTTACGGGAAAAACAGCACGTACGAAGAAAAAATGGACTGCAATAGCAGTCAGTAACGATAAGCAGAGCGTGGGTTCAAAACCTATGTGTCATGCTTCAGCTCATATGGAATCTCACTTAATCCACGTGTAGCTCAATAGCCTGACTAGTAGCAAACGCGTTGTGATGAAAAAGCAGACTGGAAGTGATAACATTCTACCGCATTATGTGAAACAGCAGCAAAACAGAAAAATCAGATTTAAATTCTGTCTTGAGGCGAATGAGGGATTTGACTTATTAGGGAAACCATAGTAAATTCTGGGGGAAATCGTGACAAAACAACCTATTGAAGGAGACCAGAACAATGTGAATAATCATAACAAACAATGGAACCTAGTTGCAGTATTACTACGTCAATTAGTGTTGAATGACCATTAAACATCCCGCATGCTTACTTGCTGTAACACGGGAAGCTGATTTTTCTGCTGCAGGTAATGTATCAGCATGATGATCAGTGCATATGACGAGACCCCGCCAGTTGATGCATTCGCAATATGACACAGCTGAAGCACAGATAAAACAATTGGGAAAGATTGATAAGAGATTCCAATGTGAATGGCAATATCCACGGCTGGCGCTGCACGACTTATGGTTCTACTCGCATGTCCACGTCTAGCGCAAATTAAAAAAACAGGATCGAAAAACTTACGAGTGAAAAAATTCGCACAGACATGCACACAGTTCAGAGACAAGCGAGTCAACTTACAGTTAGACGGGCATAACCTCTAGTCCTAGCAACAATGTCCACTTTCATTAAGGTTTCGTTAACTAAACAGAATATACTCATAATGTGAACTAGTACGTCACAGGCTAGCAAATGCTTTATATTACAGAGGCTCAAAGTCAGACATCGTATATGTATGCATAACATGTGATCACAAAACAACTTCGTTACCAGTTCGAATTGAGGAAACAACACTTGCTCATAGTGAAACAAACCTAGTTTGGTCGATACGACCGCCATCAACGTTTAATTGCGCAACGGGCTGGAACAAATTAACGACGTTCGACCTAAATGGGACAATGTTCCCAACTACTCGTCAGAAGATTACGGTGTCGTCGGACTACCATGGGCCAAGCATAGAACAACTTAGAACGCAAGAAACCTCGATAACACACAAGAATATTCAAAAGCACAAGCGCAATCGACTCAAGTGGATTACAGACAATCAACATGCAGAGCAACGGCAGAACCCGAATGGTTGAAATTCATGGTCAACTGTCATTAGCGCAAGAAGAACAAGCCCTAGATCGAAGGAGAAGCAAGACGAGTTACTAATACATCCAGCACTAAGGACCCAAACCGTCAAAAACGAACAACAGTGCCGCAGTTACTGGTGTGACACCTGCAGTTTTTATTATTCTATTACAATAACTTTACTTACTTGAAAGATAATTCAATCAAATCACTTGGGTTAATTAACCACCGCTTCTCTCCACGTCTTTAGCCATAGACCATGTTGGCTATCATGGTCCTAACCACGTGAAACGAGCCTGACCCCCAGTGATTAAACTAAAGGAAACTATCCTGATTTTTCCATATCAAGACACTGTTATCCATCTCCCGCCCAACCGTTTTAATGCATACATCCTAAAACAAAGCGAATAAATTAGTCAGACATCCATCACTAAATGTCTGCTTCTAGTCAAGCCATTGCGTATTCGTAAGGATTCTCTGATACGTGGTAGTGAATGCTGATATCGATGACCAAAAAGCAAAAGACAATTTTCGTACTCCACGCCTTCAATGAGTACGTTCTGAGGCCGCAGAATAGCAACGTTTCAATTGTCGTCTCATATATGCAGACTTTAAACTCTGAAGACATGATCCAGATTGGTGAAGACCACTCTGACCTTTGATTCAGAAATATCTATCTCATGGTCTATAACCTCATAGCTGCTGACACTACCAAATGTATCTACTGGTCGACTTCGATAAGTTCATTGGCAACAATAAATCTAAGTAAATAAAACAAGCCTGTAGTTTAAAGGTGCAAGACGCATCTCAAAGTGGCTAACAGAATGATAACATCCAAACAGTATGAAGGCCGGCCAAACGGTTGGACCATGATTTCGGCAATGTCAAAGCACATTGTCCACAATGGTATTTGGAATACAATATCCGTGTGGCGATAATGCATCAACAACCAAAATACAGTGCTCTTCGTGTTTAACCTGCTAAGCTTCCTCCATGATCTAAATCTGAACGACAATATGAGAATCAAAAAAACCAATAATACAGCTGCTCTATGTAGCTTTGCGCTTAACTGATTCTACAGTCACAGTTCGCCCATCGTAGGTGAGCGATACAACCGAGACAGTTGAAAAGTTCGGTCTAAGACGGAACTCTCGATCCTTGTTCTTACTATCTACTACTACTACTACCGGAGTTGAAAGGAGGCAGTGAAAAACAGTAAAAGCCAAACATCAGTTATGATTGAGTTCAGGACAATTCATCAGAGCTCTGGAATCCTTTTTGAATATAGGGGTTAGTATCGATAGATCTGAGTGCAGTTCTCAGTCGCTCATGTTAATTAAAATCGATTTATGGCAAGAGGTAGTCCAGACCAGCAGCCCAATGGTGTGTAAGGGCCGAATTACAAGCGCGGACATTCGGTGATGTTGTGCGCACATCGGAGTCCAGACCACACACTAGGGTAAACATAGAAGCGGAGAACTGAAGATGTAAAGTGTAACAGAACGCTTGAAGTAAACATCAACATATTGATAATCAAAGTGACTTATCTACAAACAAATGACTCACTTTGCCGACTATTTTTAAGGCAATTCCCAGGGTACGGAGCCATGGTTCAACCTTTGTATAGAATTTCAACATTCGCGTATTGGTTAATGCCTGCAAAAAGCCGAAAGAAACGTAGTCGAAGGAAAAAAAAGTCGAAGCAAAGAGAGCAGCGTGTCAGACGAAAAACCTGATGCTCGACTGGATTCCAACGGGGACTCACCAAATAATTGGAAAAGCTGATATCCGCTTCCAGACCGCTTTCAAACCGTACTTTCAATATGGGGACTTTCGCGTGCAAAATCGGACGTACGTGCACAATTCGGAGGATGTTGCTGAAGCGGAAAAGCTTGTTTCTGAACTCGCGAATGAGCTGTACTCAGTTTCGGAAGTAGGGAGAGGAAGTGAAGAACAAAAAAGCAGCCAAAATGAGACTTAAAGACGTTAATTTGGCCGACAATTCAGCAGACTGATCATTGGACATATCATGCAGTTTGATGCGTAACAAAAAAAACGACATTTACGAATGTTCCTCGAGGTGTTCATTGCTGTTCTGTATCCTGTACAAAAAGACTTAATGGTCCAGTTAAAAATATGCTGGTACAGATATAAAAATGTATATGGCATTTGAAATTCTATCAGTATCTGAGTAGACAGTATTTGATTCAAATTTCGATCAGTAGTTTGTATGTTATGCGATCAACCAGAATGTCTAGTAACTTTTCAACTCCAAATGGGAAGTAAGCTGAATATGTTGCAAACGAAGAACAACGGAGTGAACGACTAGGGACAACAAAGGCAAAAAGTTAAGCAGCAAAGTCTGAGATGATGAAAGTCGAATGCGAAGGAAAAGTCAGTTTTTCTAATTACAATTAAATACTGAATCGCTTGAGATAAAGCTTTAGTTCAGAAAGTATTCGGAAATAAGTGAAACAATTTTGACAAATCGTTATCAAAATGGGAAAGGAAGATACTGATTGTATTGTATCGTAAGCAACATTCTTGTTAACTCTGCGAACATCATAGGCCAATAGCATGTATCGGCTCGTAAACGATAAGATACAAACAGAAATCTTGATCAGACGGAAAATACGACTGCATACATACGAAATACGGCAGCAAACTCGGTAACGACCTACACGGAACAGTGTCAACGAGATCGGAGAAGGATACACGTAAGATAGATCGGTCAACACTGAAACGACCATTTGGTGGGCTTGGTTGAGGTGGAAATTCAGAAAACAGTACGTACCTTTAGAGTGCCATCCACCGTTTTCAACTGGTGCCACTCAGGAGAGTTGCGCCGGAAGAAAACACATAAATCCATGTCACTGGACGGAAGTTCGAAACCGTTCGCACATGAGCCAAAAAGTTCGAGACAAACAGACGGAAACCGAGTGGCAAATAACCGCCGCAAAGCATCCACGATAAGCTGTACAGAGCGGGAACAAAACAGGACGTCGAGGTGAGCATGCGAGAGATGTTTGCTGACACTCGAAATGGATAAAAAGATTTACCAAACACAGGTGACTTCCAGCATAGCTAAATACAGAACAAAATAAGTAGTTTAATAGGTGACTACGAAAACATCATAGCAGTCGATTTTTAATGCATATACAGACGTATTTGCAGATATCAGAAATAGTGTTCAGTTTGACATTCGCTAAAATGATCCGCTATGAAACAGACTTGCCGCAAACCTACTCATTTGCAGGATTATGGTATATATATATATATATATATATATATATATATATATATATATATATATATATATATATATATATATATATATATATATATATATATATATATATATATATATATATATATATATATATATATATATATATATATGCAGCTTCTCTGACCATATATTAAATCCACGGGGAGAAAAGCCTCAAAATCAGCAGCCTTACGTGGAACTGGAAGCGGAGCTTACTTTCCCAGCCGACTGCGGGGACTATAAACAGAGTTCTGTGACGGAGTTTCAAACAAAATCCGTGTCCAAGTCACGGAAACTGACGACCAGGGATCTTCATCATTACGAAGACATTCAGGACATGATTGCTGAAAATTCATCAGTTTCTTTGTTTGCATGGTGCCTCCATCACACACGAACAGTTGCAATGCAAAAAACAAACAAACAAAGATGGACAAACGACCAGCAGAATACACCAGACTTTTCACATGATTCACGTTTCTTCACATCATTGAGGTATGAGAAGTACAACTGATGATTGCTTCACTCTCACCTTCATTGAGAGTTAAGCAACTATCCAGATAATACAACTATTCACTAATAATAATATGCCACCATTACAGGTGAGCGTAAGCACAGACCCTAGTCAGTCATAAGAGACAGTTTCGCAATTATGGCGAGTAAACTGCACATGAGAGCTAAACAATGAGTAAAATTAGAAAAGTTGTGTAACGTGGAGGAACGTAAGAAAACCGATACAACAAAAAAACGCTTAAGATATGAACGAGTTACATAGTGTCCGACTTAAATATATCGGATGACAGAGTAGGAGTACGGACGGTGAGCTGTTTCGGTTTTTGGGCATCCTGTTGCAAAACTTCACATTAACTAAACAACCAGTGATGACAGTGACACACCAGACCGCTTAGCAGGCATTCTAACATTACTACGTTCAAATAACAGCATTAACAGTAACGTCAAACATGAATGAGCCATATGAGGATGAATATAGTGAAACTTATCCAAAAAATACCTGGTAAACATGATTCATGAAAAGCAGGATGGGACATGATAAAACTCCGTGCTAGAACGTACACTCAGTATGGTGCATACCAACAGAATGTGTGCGTTAAGTAAATATAAAACAGAAACGTGTATAAAATAATCTGTATCTCACTGGTCCCTTCACCGAATCAGAAACGACGGCGTGGTGTGATTGGTACACGAGTAATAGGTTGAATCCTAGGTTTATTATGCATGTTTCTCAACGTCGTGTTCTTCGCGCAATAATAAACAAATCGTAATACCGCATGCAGCAGTATGTCTTAAATAGACGAGTGAAGCTACAGATGAGTGCCGTGTTACTGGAAAAATTACCCTTTACTCAGATTTGTGATAATTAAATTATCGCTGTGTCTGGAGGAATTTAAAGTCAGGAGGCATAGTTGCCCAGTTTGGGATAAGATGTTTCAGAGTTCGTTGCTTTGAAACAGGATGATCCCATCAGTAGAACGAAGCTAGAATAGAATCTGGCGAACGCACCTTCCGTTGCGCCTCCAACTGGGCACAGTCATGTAATCGATCTAGTTCACTCAAGCACTCTCCGATTGCAGTCAGCTGATGCTCGGATGCACTGTCACTGGAGGCTGTGGGCAAGGTGGCCCGAAGTTTTTGCCATGCACCAAAAGATACCGTTTTATCTATCGTAGACACGCAGGTGTTCCTTCGATGTCCTGCTTGACCACAAGCTATGCACTCAGGTTCCGGACATTCAAAGTGGGCGAGTAGCGTAGAAGGGTCATTAGGTGAAGCCAAACCGAGAACCGACGGTCGGATCCCATGACGTCCAAATGCAGGCAATTTCCCGCGAGCGACAAACGGGAACGAGAGGTGCTCCGGCTTGAGGCTGGCGATGCGTGCGGAATGGTAGAAATCCGGGCGGTCATCATCCACAGGCTAACAATAAGCAGACGGTATTATGGTTACTGTCCAAACAAAGTAATAGCAGAATGATCAAATGGTTCGATTTAACAGCACAATCATGGTACAGCGCAGTCAGTCCAGCGTAAGGGAGTAAACATTATGAGAACAAGAGGAGTGTGAGCGGATAGTGATGACAATCAATACGATTGATAAGGTGACAAAGGAAGATGACTGAAAGCGAGATGAAGATAGCCATACAGTAGCAGCAGCCAGAAATAGAACGTACTATTCAAAATTCAATAGCAGGCGAATTCTGGCCAATTAAGCGGGGGAAATAAAATGGAACTGCATGGTGGCATTGAAGTGGACTTATTAAGGGACTGACATATTTATCAGAAAGATTCAACGATCTTACGAATGCAGATAAACCATTAATTGCGGCGTACTGCGACACACCAGTGTTCTTCGCCGGCGGTCCACAGGTTGACAGGCGATGCTTCCAAACATAAGTCAGTTGAGAAACCCGGGAAATTAATAACCAAACATGACCGCCTGTTTGCTGTGCGATTTCCTCAAACGGACAGTAGCCGCAATGAACAATGCACGTCGCAACAAACGCGAAACCAGTTTGACAAATGAACCAAACAGCAGCCAAAAAAACGTATACTGTACTTTGTGACATTCACAGACAAGCCGTAAAATCGCGAATTTCCTACACATGTATCTACGGACTGTGGTGTTGCCCATATGGCCAGTTCAGCTGACGCGATCTGAGCGACGGAAGCAACGATAATCAAGCGAACACGTGCGTGCAGATGGTTTCAGTTATCAATAACACTGACAGTACGGTACATAAAACGGACGATCAGTCAACAAACAATGAAGCAGGAGAACAAACAACAAACCGAAAGTTATTACAGTTAACGGCATTGCGAATGTCAATGTCAATGATTTCAATACACTGTCATGTACAAAAACTTAGGAGACACCTCCTGAAAACGATTAACGATGTGATCAAGGCTTCACAATGTAATGACTACGACATCAACGGTGAGATACATGAATTCTAGAAACTATAAGCGGCAATATTAGACCATTCGCTGTGGCACAGCCATCCACAGGCGCACTGCGTGTGTCGACCGGTACCGGCAACGTATATTTTTATAAAGTAGACGACTGAGGATTTCCCAAAAAGACAGTGACCGACTGTGGCCTTGCGCTTAAGCGATTACGACACTTGGTGAAAAGTACATATAAAATCAACCGACCGTTTAACAGTGGCGTATTCAACGGCGTCATTCTATTCTGGCAAAATCCGGATCATTGTGTGACAAGTGCATATGCTTGGTGTTTATGAAAGCATGCTGACGTTGTTTCGAGTCCACTTTTTCGAAAATGCAGTATATTAGATGCAAACACCACTACACGAACAGACACAGCATTGTAATACATGGAACAAATAACGAAAACCGAACGTGTAGTAAAGACAAAATAAATTCTCCATGCAGAGGACATTGTCTACGATTCTGACCTATATCTGGTAATGTGTATAACCATGGCTATCCTTGATACTTTCGTCACCAACTCGAAAGACGGGTCAATTCAACGGAGAAATATCTCAACTTCAGCTGTTTCGTGTTTCGTACATCGTATAGTCGCTACATATACGATTCCAGCTAACCACGGGTTCGCGAGTGAATATTAACGAAACAGGTGATAGCGATGTACAACGCAAACGTCCAAGCTAATGAAATCGATGACCAGAGATTGCGTCAAGTACAGAAACATTCAAATTGCTACCCAGGTAGATCTGTTGTTTGACAAATTCGTTGCTTACACGATGATTTTGCTATACACGAGCAATCGTATGGAAGCCACATGTGTCAAAGACCGATAATCCGTGAACACTATCCGCTAAAGTAGGTTAATTTTTGCTACTAAACAGCAACACAGAACGCACGGATGCAGTGTACACTCAGCCCTTCCTCGAAAAAGTGGCGCACGTTGAAAGACGCCATTCTGTTTGTGGAACTACGAGTGACTATCGCTTCATGCCAAATTTCACCAGTACTTTTGAAACACAGTACGTCGGGTTTGTGTACCTGGGAAGCTGCATCAGGGGTGGCGGCGGAGATGTAGAGAATGAAATAGAAGCGCGTATTTCTAAGACTAGGGCGGTGTT
>LOND01000419.1:91181-119169 GCA_014220965.1 Paragonimus kellicotti
GGATAAAAACAAGAACACTCAGCAAAACTTACCATAGTGATTGCACCAGGTGTAATAATCACGTGATCCCAACTGAGAACAACGGGGGTGCGCTCCTTCGACTTCACGGCAGTTTTCAATTTGTGTGTAGTTTTCGGACCGGTAGTTATATCCAGATTGGTGACTGCGCGCTTCTCCGTCTTAAGTTTATCGACATCGGGGTCGAGTGGTTCAACGGGGACATCCTGAGTTCGGTCGAATGAATTTGGCGTGATCGTTTTCTGTGCCTCCAGTCCCGCATGACAGCGATTGTCAATTGCAAACGACAAAAAATGACAAGACATACGGAAAATGAGCGAAAAAAGAGAAGTCGGAACCTTTTGTGAATCACATGAACAAACTCTATGATACAGTGCAAACACACCTATCACCTCCAGATCCAACATAGCACTCTAGTTTCAGTCAGGCACTATTCTAAAGTAAACGTTCGATAAAGCATCGGAGATTCAACGGGATAATACAACTCCATGTGTCGACACTAGCGTCCACTTTCGATTCTGGAGGGAGCTCGACGCAACCCACCAGTAAGCACTCGAATGGTCTCGAAGTCACAATAATTACAATGAGCACATTCTAAACATACGTTAATAATCGGGTGTGCCAATCACTGGTACCTGTGCAAATGAAAACGGAATGGCGAATATGGACATTTCAAGTTTTAGTGAGAGCAAGATCGATAGAATCCCCTATCTGGTTGGGTAGAACAAAATTAACATTGACAAAGAACAACATACGATGATTGGCCTTGGAAAAACAAAAAAACATTCCAACCAGTGCATACCTGGGAAGCAGGCGGTGTGGATGATTTGACATCATCCATAGAGTTATCCGCATCATTAATTTGTAAAATTGAATATTCATCCGCAAAGTTCACGCGATTATTTGGCGTGACTGAACTTGTTCGTGTCTCCACCATCAACATCGATGTCAACATCATCACCATCGTCGCCTAAGTCCAGAGTGCGTTCAACAAACTCACATTGCTCATCCCCATTATCGTCCTGCTCATCAAAAAGTTGTTCCGATTCAATGGTTTCCTCTAAGACGTGAGTAGATTCTACGAGTTCACTGGTAAATTCGGCGCGATCGCCCAACTCATCGGCGGCGTCCGAAAACGACGTGCCAAGATCATACCCTTCATCATCATTATCATGATGGCTGACGTCCGCCTTATTGTCATCGAAACACGACTGGGGGAGAGTAGCATCGGTCTGACCGTTGGTTGCCCTAATCGATGGTGACGTCTTGCTTGGCGGTTGGTTTTCCACCGCCACGTTCCTCTGTCGAAATGGCTGACACGAAATGAAAAATGGGGGATAGAAAGGGCTTTAGAAACTGTAGAGATGCAGAAACAGTTGAGAGTAGGACAAAAAAACAGGTCTTTGACTGTGCGATTATGTGAACAAGCGACTAGAAGCAAAATATGCGCTCGGTGGTAAAAAAGAGCAGTCGAACGCATTTTAAGTCTCAATAGATGAATAAGCCTCGAATTATCAACATTCTCAGATGGAGACCAACAGTAACAAACCAGGGGATAGAACGTACGCAGACGGATTGTTTGAAATCAGGACAGCCATCACACACGTTCCAGATATCTGACGACCCATTGCGCGACCGCCGGTTTACGTGTCAACAACAAAAAAAGATTCTGCACATAAGCGACCAGGTGCATGTATCTTACAGTAGCAACAGAAAACACTACTTTGATAATCGAGGTATGACATGCTGTTAAATTCGGAACGTTCTGACAAGCTAATGATAAATCAAGCGAACGATTAACAGACATATGAAAAAGAAACTGAGGCCAAAAACACTAACCTCGTTATCGATAGCAGCATCAATAGCATCGGGGTGCATCAAGAATTCTTCAGTAGAGTTTGCGAGTGAGGTTTTATTGACCCGCGACCAACGGAAAAGCGACTGAGCGCGTGTTCGTGTGGACAGAAAAAAGGAAAGGTAGAGACAATGGTACAAAGCGGCTGGCAAATCATGGATGCATACAATTTGCACGCTGTACATTATAACGAAAAACATTGTTCGAATACTCGAACTTCATATAGATGAATGAAATAATCAAGACGATCCGGTAAACGTTAACAGTCTGTTGACCCCGACCACAATGTGGTCAACATATACGCCAGAGGTATAATGAGAAGAGCCTTGCTTATCCAATGTATGCGTCTGTCTAGCGATTTAGTCCGCCCCGGCCTTTTAACAGGTGATCATAGGTACCCATACATCAAACTAAGGTATATCTGGGGTTTACTACACAGTCGTAAAGTGATGTATCGCAATGCGTGTGATACTGAACCTGTAGACGTAAAGATTACATGATGAAAACAGTCGGCACATCGAGAAGATGTCCGACAAATATCTATACATGCAAAAACGTTTCGAACCAGCGGTACGGCTTGTCAAGTGGCGGTCCAAATAACTGACACATACTGTGACAGACTCTATAATGGTACGCAAAATTCGCGATTTAGATTGTGCTTTAGTAACTCGGATATCGAAGGGGAATATGAAGCTTTCATGAACGTGTACATCTAAGGGGGACAGTGATCGAAAAAAAACAATATCGGTTACGGTGGGACCCACGTTGAGAATTGTCTATGCCGTCAAGCCGTGGTATAAAAGTCTCGCAATGCATGCTTTTCATGAAATTGATAGAATGACGTCTGGCAAATGAATAACGTGTTCAGTATTAGAAGCAGACAGCTTCTATGCAACGGATTTAACAGAACAAGACAGCTTTCCGCATTGCAGCACATAAAAATCGGAACCCATAGTCTTTCGAAAAAGTTTCGAATCACGGAACTGTGCGAAGGATATTCGCAGTTAGCCGATTCTCGATGACTGGTGCTCCGAAGCACTGGTCACATGTTTTCGGAAAACTGCATTGACAACCAGTAGGTTCACCGATACGTCTCCAGAATGAGAACAATATGTAAACAACCAAGCGTATTAGCTCCATCTTCTCTATCCCAATCCGTCGATCACCACATCGCGTCCTGTTTGCATGGACTGGGTTAGGCCGAAGGCAACTAGTATGAGATAGGTTCATGACACAAATGCACTGACATTAAGTATTGCCCCAGTAGGTTGTTAGCGATTTCCTTTCGAGAGTTCAAAGAACAGTGAGCTTCTTTAGTGAGCGAAGCCGTCGGGTACACCCGATAAGTCGTTGCAAATGTTCTGAGACACCCTGTGCAGCAAAATAACTGTGAATGTGAATGAAGCTCGTACACGTACGCACACGATTAGGGCCAAAAAGAGGGAAATGTTAGTAGAAACTCACTTCTCGGAAGACCTTTGCGGTTGTTCTGGAAAAGTCTCGGAGTCCGACAGTTAGAACACCTTTGTTGATAAACGAAACACAAACTCTAGTCCAAAGATCTTTGGCAAAAGGCTTTGCGATGGCCTGGTACTCAGCTAATGAAAGAAGTGTGTCGGCAGGTATTGAACCGTAAAGGCTTTTCTGATGCAGCTTCAAACAACCTTTGATCACAGCTGAGAAGAAAATGCATAACAAACAGGGATTCGATTGAAGTTTTCGCATACAAAATAATGTCTAAGAAGTTGAGATGTTCACTGCCAACCTGAAGCAGCCGTGGTTTCGTTGACACTACATAACGAAACACGACAACAATCAAATACAGATGAAAAAAGGGAAATAGAAGTGAAAAATGAGGAAACAATGAAGGTGACGACAAGGAAGACTCAAATAACACACAGGCTCAAACACCAATAGCCCGAGTACAAACTATACCATCAACTGCGAGGACAGTCACGAGTTTCATTTTTCTAACCTAATGCACAGAGCGAGGAATGCATAAAAAAACATGGATCGTAGCCGACTCAGAGTGATAAACATCCTGATCAGAGGTGGTCAGATCTGGAAAGAGGTAATCAAATCGCATCCGGACGGTCGCTGACTAGTAGGGAATGTGAGGATTTGAAACAACTGCCAATAATGTGTATTGTTATGACTGCGACGTTAAGCAAAGTTTGAACACGGCTTCAATATAACAAAGCGGTCGCTGCCACACTGGCTGGCAGGCTGAGTTACAATGAATTGTAGAGTCAACCAGCCTCGCCCAGACACTGTTTGGGTCATCCAACTGACGTACTCATTACTAGTGATCTACTGGTATACAAAATCGAACACACAAAGCGATCAAGAGATGTTACACTAACAAGCAAATGGATATCGATAGTTCATTTTCATAAAGGTTAATCTTGGTAAACTGCATTTAAATTCGAAGTTATCTGAGGAGGGGGAACGACGTCAGTCTGATAACATTCTGTATGTCGTCTATTTAGACCTTGAGCAGTCACTTGAGTTCAACAGTAACAGACTGGAAACTGGATTACGCAAGACGCTACGGAGTGCACGCTTCACAACGATAGAGGATGAACCTCCGGGACTTCGGGTGACAGTGACCAGAAACATCAAACAACAATGGTCCTCAACGAACTCAGTGATGCTGACACTCATCACGTGCACAAATGCCGAGGCGTCATTCCAAGCGTCTCACCCCAAAAGCATATACGTGGTTATGCGAGTGAAGTTCCGACAGCGAAAGCAGAAAAGACAGACCAACGAGCGGTCAGTTCTATATAGGAGACTTCAGTTGACGAACAAGAAAAGTAGGAATTGCTTACAAATGTCACGAAGGCTGACAGACGAAATGCAGGCAATCTAACCCGCATCATGGACATAAATCTGAAAAGCAAAACAACCCTCGTTGTATATACTGCGAGTGAGATCAACACGAATGTGGAATTAAAAAATGGATGAGAAACTTGGTATGAACTGCTACTCATCGCTACCCGGAACGAGGTTTGAAAAGAGAGCCGTGAGTGATTGCAAGTGGTTGTCAAACATCACTGGTTGATGCTGACATCCACATCCCATACGATAGAATTTGAGTTAGAGCGTTGAAGTTAATCCATAGGCACAAACCCTCAATATCGACACATCAAAGACATCTAGAAAAAACGTTTGCCCAGTGGTTTTTACCGTCTTGTTTGATTACCACCTAACAAAACAGCTGCAGTATTTATGTCAGTGAACAAGATTAGCTACCACTTATCTGACATCCTCAACCATAGACTCCACGAGTTACGGGGATCCAGATTCCGAAGACAAATGCGACCTACAGCGACAATCCTACAAATAACCTTCGCCATGCTAAGTCGTCCTCTGTCGACCTCAGACCTAACCCTAACCGTTGAAGCAGACTAGTTCGTATCAATAGGGCACGATCGAACCGTCAAGGTTTGTTCACCTTTAAACAGTGTACAAATGAGCTTAACTTAATCCTCACTATCACATGGCCGCTTTCGAGTCACACAATCGTGCCGCTGAAAGTATGTAACTGAATGAAGACAATGCAGAAGACAGTTTAGAGCTCCGTCCTGAAAGGCCATAAAGTAGAGCTATTATCGGGTGGTCACTTTACACCTGTACTTCCTGAGCTTTTGAGAGATGTGATGAGACCAATTGGTGAAGCCAACAATAACTCAGGAGGTAGGCGGTAATAGTTCATTCCCTGTTTTCGCCATTGTTAATGTAGCATCTGCAATAAACGAGCAGCTGCAACAATCACACAAGTTTATCATGCAACATTTAAACGATGTGATCAAACCGGTTACGAAAAAGCAATTTGTACTTTGAAGATGTGATGTAAAATGACCTGGAAATACCTGACAGAGAACGACGGTTCTAAATACCACCTATACGTTGTATATCCGTCAGCCCCACATGACCATAAGAGGAAAACAGCGACGAAGTGCATACTGAAGACAGACTGCTGCCACTTCGTCAATAACAGTGATATACATGAACAGACGAAATGTGCTGCCCTTGGTTTCACGTTTACTAAACCGTTCTTCCTATATCCTTATTTGTGCTAAAGTGTGAAAACAGAATGTTCATATATTTGTTCGGCAAGTCTTCGTGTTTAAACTGTTGTATAACAGGCAGTTTCGTTGTGAGTAGTATACTACTCACAAGCGACATTCGGGAACAAAGGGCAAGCCCCAACGCCAGGAAGACGACGGACCAGAAGTGACTATCGGAATAGTGTGTACGCGCTATGGGGAAGTGCCACCAGGGCGAATGACAACGTACTGCTACCCAATGTATGTGAATGCACGTCAGCCGTGCAAATGAGTGTACGTGTTTGTGGTCCCATGTTTAACAACCTGTACGGGAGTTCGTGCAATAAACGAATTTGCAGGTCAAGCGTCTTTTGCGGTCATAAAAACAGCAATCGGCTAAATGGAACGACTCACTCAAATACCAGAACACACCAAGCAAGTAAGTGAACAAACATGCTTTCAGCGTTTCTTTTCATACCGCAGCAAAGAGATGAGTTCTACGATTGTCTAAAGAGTTCAACGGGTTAAAAACTAGAACAAGAATGCTTAGTACGTGGAAGAGGCAAACACGTGAAAATGGGACACAACAGAAATGAGAAACACCGATTAGATTGAAACAAAATTGCTCGCAAGCATATCGTTCGTACGAATGCCGATGGCCACAAGGAAACGCCGTTTAAGTTAACTGGGTGGAATATTCATAGGACTAACCCGATATGTCATCAGTTTCCAACACTTCGTCCAAGACAATATCCATGATATGGGGCACCATGTCCGTAAGCGGTAACTTCTTCGAAGAGTTCGCGGGGAAACTGTCTGTTGGACAAGTCGAGCCGTCGCATTCCACATCAGGCGGATTGGGGCAATCGTTGCAGGTTATGGAATTGGGAGATAGTTCCATCGTCGATTGCTTTATAAGGGCTGCAGTGAATTTTTCTGCCAAAAGGCATTTTAACTACCCGACATTAGAGGAAAGAAGATAGATAAAGACAGAAGTGCAGTTAGAAAACAGACAAAAAAGGTCCATCATAATAGTGTATTGAAACGCGCATATCTGCATACATACTCACACAATATTTGTGAACAGGACTGAAGATGAAATGGGTGCAAGAAGTCGACAGGGAACGGCTTTAGATGTTGAATGACATGAAGCAGTCCGCTGATAAGAGTTATTCATATAGAGCTGATTCGTAACATGGAAAATGACATGAGATTGTCCACATCAAAAGATCACAGCGTTTCTAGTGTGAACCCAACCAAGATCAACGAAATGCCGGAAATTATTTGGAATAAACTGACAGCGATATGTTGTACGGAACTAAAACAGCATAAAATTTCACATTAGACGAAAACTTGCCCCCTTGTTAACGAGTCAAATATAGTAGCATGATTTACTAATGTCCACAGTGTACTTTTTGTAACCATACGGAAAGCGAAACTAGAAGAAAAATCAACTGACTTGGTATGAAGAAACCTATGGTCATAGACTACATTCAATGTACCGTATCCATATCGAAGGCGACGATAACTTCCACAGCCTTTTCTAACATGCGTTCAATCAACCGGACAACAGTTTTTCATGTTCAGCAGGAAATCGTCCGACAACTAACATCTAGTGTCTTTCAATTTGTTATGGTCTCTTCAAATTTTTTCCCTTCATATGGTTACGATCTGGTTTCATTTAAAAAAATGTTTTATTTCCAGTAGGCTAATGGCCTCATTTTTGGTTTCTTGTGAATCTGAATAATAAAACACATACTTCGCAATGCGACTGCTCAGTTTCTGTGTTGGCTATCTCCCAGAACTTGATACAACCTCTACCCTTGGCACACACACACACACACACAGCTCGCAATCAGCACGTTTGACTGGTATTCACCTAATCACACGTATATTTTGCCATCGAAATTCTTCGGCGAATACTTTCGAAAGAACGTACACAACGTCCACAATCGGCTAACCACGTTCAATTCACATTATCAGACTACTTAAATCTTCACCGTTTCCACTTTGTTACTCAAATTTTCTGAAACTCCGTTCTTCAACAGCTTACAGAAATTGTCCTTTGAGGTCACCGTTGTTCAACCACCGACATCAACGAACATGACTTACTTCAAATATGAGGACATGTGTACATCAGCTGCTAACACGTTCATTCAAAGAATCGTCAGACTGCAAATTAGCAGCGGTAAAAAATCGAGTTTGGTAGCTTTCTCAAAGACCCTGGTTGTAAATGCACCGAGGTATCACCTCACCTTGATCCAGTTCCCCGCAAACCCGTTTGTGTCATCAAGAATAGGAGTGAGATGCACCATGGGTGACTTCAACCGGGTATCTGATGCGGGTTGTTTCTCACTGACTTCAGTTGCAACGGGGGCGCCCGTATCCGAAATAACAACCTCATGTGTTCGTATGTTGGTGAATAGATGTCGACCATTAGCCAGGCGCGGAACACCAAAATATCCGTAGGCGGCTGAAAGTTGCGAATGAATATACTCGAAACCACTGGATGTGATGTGCTGACACAAATTTCTAGATGGATCAAAGGGATCTGTGTGCATGTGGATGAAAGAGAGAAAAAGCAAAGCAGAGCATTAATTCATTCAAAGTAAATCGCTACAAGAAACGGCAAGATCGTGAGCTCATCAAACGTTCACGGAATCAGAGCAAATAGACAGCTTATCAAGCCTTGAATGGAACCACGAAAAATCAGGAATGGTAGTGCTGAGAGGAATACATGCGATAAACACGTTGAGGGTACCGCTCGATTAGGTACATCGCGCAGTTTGGATCCATTAAGCGATCTACTCTATTGGTGATGAATGAACTCAATCAAAAATAGGTCAGTTAACAGTTTCAAAATAGCCACGTTGGGATACACAGATATGAAGAAGATATATGTTACGTAAGAAACCATTAGCAAAAAGTGAACTGTAATCAGTTCCCGTTCCCTTTCCTGCCAAACGGCAAATGAACGTGAGTGGAAATTACAATGACCTAGTTATCTCGTAGTACTAACCGTCAACAGACCGCACAACCGCTATGAAAATAGGGCTACCGTAATGCAAAATACAAAAGAAATGAGTCGTTAAACCGGACAAGTTCTTCAGCTGTGATTTAAATTGCGCTAGTTAAAGTAGCAGCTTTTAGCTCATTACACACTCAACGTCGTGCGTGTGCGTTATATTTGGAAATTGAGGGGGGAAAATTTTTTTTATATTGCATTAGTCATGTATCTAAAGCCGAAAAAGAGGCTGTATCCCTACTGTTGAGCATAATGATGGATTAAGCAGTAAGGGTTGGTGATTTAGGTGTTCGGTTGTTCGCCGAGCTTGGCACTGAAGACGTTTCATTGTCGAACGACATAACAACATTAGTGCATAATGAGTTGGACACAGACCCAACGTCATCGATGATCCTGTCGGCAACACAGTATGATTGCGGATTAACTGGTGAGAGAGTTTTGTTGATTTCACAGTGAGACAGTCTAAAAAGTAGCACACTTCTCATTCCATCAGCAGAAAATGCGTGTAACCGGATTCGCATTCAAAACGTCATATAGATGGTCTACGAATATTGTTGGGGAAAGTCTACTTTCTTCGAAAAATAAATTGTGATTTTGAATTTCATCTTTTCGCGCCACAACGTGCCAAAACTCAATTTTGGCGCACGTTTCTCCTGCGTCTCTGATTGGCCCATCCCACTTTTAATGCATCAATTCAGGTGGGATTCTTCAAGGCTGTTCAGAGACTATATATATGCAGACGCTGGTCTGCAATGTTACCTTTGGTTTGAGAGCAAATACATTCTCGACTGAAGGTCAAGGTCTTCTGGGGTTTTCGGTATTGTTACGCTCTGTGCTACGTGTCCGTGTTTCGTATAGTCGTGCGCTAGACATTTCTCGTTATCGTTGACCAGCGGGTCATAACAAATATGATCATTTCAATTATGACACCAAGTCACTTACTTGGATGATGTACCGAGAAAGAAACAGGAACAAGGGTTTGAGTGGCACAAAACAATATCGATCCATCACAAAAACAGTATCTTTTTTAAAGGGAAACAGCACTTCAGGTATTACACTGTCTGCCGGGCTTGGCATTTAGACTGCAAACTAAACGCGGTGATATTGTCAGTGCATGGCAGTTTGAGTGTATAGGCTTGAGTGGGCTAAGCTCGGCGAACAACCGAACCATCAGACCGAGCCATCAACGCGACCACTATTCCAAATAACCGGAACAACAACGTTTACATTAACCATTGCTACTGGACGACCATAATGTTGCCCTTGGATTGGCCTGTTCACTATGTCTTTCTACAACCTCAGATAATGTGATTTGGTTATGCGTACAAGCAAATCGTTTTAATCATCTCTTCTTACAAACAAATTCAAAGTAGCAGCTGATCATCGTTTTGACTGGATAGCGTCGATCGATCACAGTCGCGATCGCAACAGTTTGCGAGTGAGCATTGAATAGCTGGGCAACCTCGAATCAGGAAATCTCTTTTGGGTCCAATTTCTATACATTCCGTTTCTCGTAAAACGCATACACACCTCAACGCAACAACAGAAATTCCACCGAACTGGCAATACTACGTTCAAATATGATCAAAAACGTGTCCAGACAGGAGGGTATTCCAATTCCATGAAATCCGACATGGTATGAAAACAGTAGTTTGTCACAACCGTCGAAATATGTACACCCTCAAAATGAATGCCTTAGTTTTACAAAGACGGTTCAAGATTAATTACCTAAAGGTAAGTATGCTGTTGAATAACCTTAGCGTGTATCTGATCTGAACGATGAAGCAACCGTCAGACATTGGTGAATAAACATATATTAAGGTGAACAATGTTAGTAATCACAAGCGATCTGGACTAAGGCAGAAGACAGACAACACGTTTTTTCGAAGTAACACCACCAATACTTATTACAGTGGAACGGAATGAATACATGTGGTTACTTCTTCCGTTCTACATAATCAAAACACTTCTGAGAATGATTGCACCAATCATTAAGGTGCTATGAAATGTACCTTTCGCTGAGCCTCAATACACGTTGTGGTCGAGTGGACATTAACACTGGGAGCATCGGTTGAAAATCCTAGCTGCCACTGATAAGCAGCAATGAATTTTACCCAACCAGAACAACGAAAATGTCGACATACGATCTCATAACAAACGTATGGAGATCAGTGCACTGTTACCTTGGTTCAGGGCATAATAATATCTTTCATGTAACAGGTCACCTGAACAAGCCTCAAACTGCGTGCTCACGTATGGACAGAGTAGATTTCGGCTTACCGCAACGATATATGCAAGTAATTTATGAAAGGTAACACGTATTTCAGTGATTCGCCAAGCGGTCAGTGCAGCAGGAATATCGTACATAGATACTGTAACCCTTCCTTTCAGCGTCAATCGGACGTATTGACGAGGATTGTCAAACCCAGCACGCGCTTCACTAATCCATATGATATCTCCTTCAAAAAATCAGAAGCTGTCTAAACTCAAACGAGCTGCACACCGTAATGAAAATTGACATAGAAAAGCTAGTCTCGAAGTAACATCGTACTTTGAAAATGAGGGGTGGACTGCAATAAAGCCTCTAGTGTTCGGTTGCTCAAATTCAAAGCACTCAACGGCCTGATTGCGTATCATCTCATTGCATTCCAGGAAACGGGTTTATGGGCAGATGGTAGAATTCCAATCTGGTCGCTAGTTGATTGCTCACACTGTGACTAAGCGACGAGACCAAGCACTTAATCGTCGCGACGTTCTTAGGCTTAAATAATGCTCCCATAATGCGTCTGTGAAGAAAACAGTACAGTGATCCCCGTTCTTCTTAGCAGCTAAACGTTCTTCTACTAACTACTTCTGAATAGCCCGAGATGACACGCACTAACAACCCTCGCACAGTCGGAGTAGGGACTTTCCGATAGAACCTGGATGCAGGAAGATGCTTCAGTCTAAATGCAACTCAATCTAGTTATCATGGCCAATGATGATGAGAGCACTAACAGTCCAAACAGAAGGTATTTAGTAAAGTCGCAAAATGAACTTTGTGAACTTTAGTCAAAGTCTGTTGACACATGGATGATCGCGGATGTCCTCGAATACCCCCTATATGTTCTTGCGGCATTGCCAAACTTAGTACTTTCTTGCAGGAGGAAATCTTTCGCATATTTACACCAACTCTGGTGGAAAGATATCTATATGAATGTAGCATCTTTCTTGATCTACACATTAAATTTTTTTAATGACCATCTTTATGACGTTCGAAGTTCAAAATGACCGTGGAAACCCGTAAATTACTAATCCTTTACAATGCTGGCAATGGCCGCACTTACATTTTACGTTCAACACGTTGTGTGACATGAGTTCACAACTCAGCATCGAAAATGCTAATCCGTTAAGGTAAACACAAGCTAATAACATGAAAGTTGTCAAAATATGATCAGTAAGTTGAAGTGACAGGAACATAAACGATGCGGGTCACTAGAAGCATACATACAACAAAGATGTCTTCGGCCAAGTAGGCAATCATGTGCTGAATACCGACAAATTCATGCATCACAGTGGCACGCATATCACAATCCATGTTCCTAGGATTTGAGAAAAGACTAAAAATTGTATAGAAATGAGACATGATAGGACAATGACAGAGCTACAGTTATTTCCAATAAGTCGCAGTCGAGCAAAGAAGCAAGTCTATTGGTCACATTGATGAATGCATGTGAAGACTGCCAAAAGTCTGAGTAGGTAACAATTAGGGAACATGAAGTAAACATACTTATTAGCAAACACAAAGTGCTTCAGATTGGTTTGACTGACTCCCCACATGTCAAATTGGGTTTGGTACAAAGGACACTTCAACACTGAATTACAATACAAACTAAAATTTCGCCCGTGAATGATCAAGTACATACTGCGTGGGACCAGTACAAAGATATTCACCGTCACAGTGATCATGTGCGTTCAGCTCTTTGGAAGCAATTGTCTTGTACAGCGACAACTGATTTAACCAAATGACTTACATGTTGGGTTCACAAACTGACTTCATAGGGACAACTCAACAAAGCGAACAACACTTACCGAGAACTTCCAGAGAGGATTTGCCGCCCTTATGGTGCGTTCGGGCAACCGGATTCGCGCTCATGACGTCAACAGCACAGCGCATTTTCTGGAAATCAAATAGGTAGAATCGAAGAAGGCCAAGCCACAGATCGGTCAGATCCGGTATGGTCGCCTCGTCGGACGAAACTGACGGAAAGGTGAAAGGAGTGAGAGCAAACGAATGTGATAGTACAGACGATAAATTGAAGTGCAGGAACGGCGAAACGCAAATGTGATGGTAGAAAACAAGAAGCGAATATAAACAATTCGTTTCTTATTGAAAACACAATCACACATCACTGGTCATCAAATACTCCCGTTAGAGTACAAACACATCAGTCAAACCGCCGTTGGATATCGTGATACGGTCATGGAATTGATCAGAAAAGCAGTGCGCCGGTGAGGTTGGAACAGATTACTGAGGCATAACATAACCAACGTTGTAGCTTGGTTTTATTGACTAACTGCGTCTTCCAAGTTGGAAGGTCCCAGGAACCGAAACCTCTATAGTTGGGGATACCTAAGTAAGGCGCGCAATCATGATCAGAAGCGCTTGTACAAGGAAGTTCCTGTATATCTAGAAATTGCGTTTAGCTGTTCTCCTTCTTCCTCTTTCGTCTCGTCCGGTCTGATAAAACACTAAGTCTGTACGGTTCACGCATATGCAGATTTATTATTCGTAGCTTTCCTCACTGTCTCGTTTCGGTCGCCCACGGGGTCTTAACACAGGGGGAGCAGAGCGATTTGTTGTAGTTGATGCCTGGGCAAGCATCGACTTGGTCGCTTGTCCAGAGAACATTTTACACTCAACTGTGTGTATGCTTTCACTTGTTTGTTTGACGCCGAAAGCGTCCGCATTGTCGTGATTCTGAAGATCCTTCAGGCAAGATGATTGAGACCAAAGGATTGAGTGAACCAACGCAGGTGACCAACATTACGAGACAATCTGAATGCTTGCACAAGTGATAATACGGAGCATTATCACTTTAAAACATCCTATCAATCTAGTGGGGGAAAATTGGGGGTACCGTTGTCACAAACTCTACTAGACCAAACCAATAAGGATGTAATGAAGAAAGAGCAGCTCAGTTCATTCAAGTTTGCAGAGAGCAGTCTACAAGTGGATTAGAAAAGGCGACATCCTGTAAAGCGGAAATGTTCGTGTGATTATTGAATCACTTAGTTTACACACTATCACAACTTCTTCAAGGTAAATTGCGCAGTCTGTCATTCCAACCCCTCGTTAGATGTATTGAGCTACGTAGAAGTGCGTAAATTTGAGTAAGGAACAACGCATTTTGCACGCACATCTGGTCGGTGTAGATCGAGCACTTCAAACCAACTTATCCATCGTTTCATCCAAACATGTGTACGTGACTGCGTAGAGACAGTGAGCACATTGAACTGGAAGGACTAGACAGAATAGAAAGCAGTCGAATGGAACGAGTGAAAGAATCCACAACTTGCACGATTGACAATAATAACGATCTTCTTTGACACGTAACCATAATATACCACCGCACCCTGCAGAGGATCCAACTGACAAGAATCCAGACCTATTCCGCCAACGTGAGGTGGTCGGCAAGTCTGCGCACTGCATCGATCTGGAGGACAATACTGACTAGGACTTGGGTATCTGATAGTTGTGAACAGTGGTGGTGTCGTTCGTAGCTCGGGTTGATGGTTTTGGTATTGGTATGTTCGCCGAGCTTGGCATTTAGGTTGCAAACGTTTCATCACCAAACTATACGCTGAAACACTTACGCACTGATGATGTCACCTCGTTTGGTGATGAAACGTTTGCAACCTAAATGCCAAGCTCGGCGAACATACCAATACCAAAGGACTTGGATATTTTGTGTTATGAATGCAAAAGACGCTTGACCTGCGAAGTTGTTTATTGTATGAAATTCCGTACAGGTTATGCTAAAACACAGGACCACGAACCTGTACACTCATTTATATGGCTCACATGTATTCACGCATATCGAGCAGCAGTACATTGTCATTCGTCCTGGTGGCACGTCCTCCATAGTGCGTACACACTATTCCAATAGTCGTTTCTGGTCCATCGTCTTCCTGGCGTTGAGACCTGCCCTTTAGTTCCCGAATGTACGCATTATACTACTCACAAACGAGGCTGCTTGTTATACTACACTAGGTTCCATCATGTCAGATAAACCGAAGAAGGGCAGTTAAAATCTACTGACCAAGTAGGAGTGCTTAGATGAGTGGAGACTGTGGACTTATAGGCAACTATATCAAATTTCTCAACTTTAAGTTATATTCGACAAAGGTGTCCTATCTCAACCTTTCTTCTCAAGGATTTTATTTATTCGGAGGTCCCGAGAATCTTGAAGTGGAACTTCTAGCAGGTTGTAAGCCAAAATCAACGGAATCCTGAGCGACAGAACCCGCGGGTACGACCGGAGGCTGATGATGATGAACTACGAGGCTTACGGTAGTCATTTACATTAGAAAAAATAGCAATCCACTGCTAACAGTTGTCGACATCAGACAAGATGAAATCGCGCACTCAAAGTGGATGGCTGTGACGTGAAAACGTTTTGCTGAATAAGCATGAAAAACTGGTTGTAAATGCTTTTCTCGATAGATTAGCTGAGCTGTTTTGATATATAAGTGAAAGTAGTGATCCTTTCCCATAACGTTCAATTCTCCGAAAGCGATCGAGTAGAGCGTTCTCTACGGATGGAAGTTGCAAAAGAGGATAAGCGGTTAAGGTATACACACAAGTGACTCAATTTAATGTTCGGCATGGTCGGCTAACTCCTAGCAGTAGTTCTTCTGACACTGTTGACAGTATACGCACTTCAAGTTAATTGAGAAGGAACATTTGTGTTGGTGTTAGGTGTCTCGGATATAAAACTAACCTTTATTTGTAGGCCAAAATCTTGAAATACACTCAGGATCGGTGAGAAACGAGAGGTTTCGTCCACGGTAGCAAACCTGAAAGAGAAATAAATGACAAGTAGGAAAAGATTGGAGCACAATATTCACGCATTCGAAAAAGGAAGCCAACCGAGAGATGCTCAACGTAATGTTGACTCGCAGTATGTCACAAAACAAAAACTGTTATAAACATGTTTTTGATAAAATCTTACTGAGCTGTTACACGCGAAAAATTCCATAATAAAAAATAACATGCGCACGGCTTAGTGATGGTTAATAATAATGCCGTCTAAAACAGTTCGTTTCCTTCCAAAGGTTGAACAAAATCGTTGGAGTGTGAAAACTGGTTGGTGCAAACATTTCGTACTGACTCGTCAGTACCAACTTCACAAAACATGGAACAGTTTTTCTTATAGCGAACGGTTAGCGAGTGGGATGGATGGTCAATCGGCTAGTTAGGAAAGGTCACTAAGTCCAGGGCAGGGTCAAGCTCACGAACAATTGTTTCTGAACACACAGGGCCGGCTTCAGTCGATTGATTGCGACAGCCTCAGCAAACCGCAAGAATCTTGGATTGGGATGACGTAATAGGATTCTGAATGCACAAACTGGGTCGATAACGTGACCAGTGGTCAGGATGTGTCTTGCGACTGCGGACGCTGGTTGCTTGCGTGTTTCAACGACATTGCCGTTCTTCGGTAATACTGAGTTCTGCACCCATTTAGGCAAATGTTCCTTCACTCTGGAGATCAAGCACCTCTCGGTTCTGCCTATGTAACTTTCTTTGCAGTTACAGTGTGAGGTGGCACCGACAGGCTGATCTCCCTTGATTGAAGGCACAGGCAGCTTCTGGGTTCGAGCTAGTACACAAAGTTCGGCTGCGTTGAATGTTCGTTTAATCGAATTCATCAATCTTTGCGTTGTTTGATGCATACTGTAGTCGCCTTTAAAAGGCAATTCTATATAAACCTTCTTTTTTCTTACAGTGACCACCTGTTCGGATGGCGGTTTAGGCCTACTGTGTCTTTCTATGAACCTTTTCAGGATAACCATTAGATTGCAGTACAGTCGTAATCAACTCTTATTCCTGTACAAAACTGTCCCGTGTGCGGATTCGTCTTGCACGCGTGAAAAGTGTATTCAATCGTGTGCGTTTGTGATGAACCATTGGCGGTAGCACCGATCAAGAAAACGAAAGCTGATGTTTTCGACGCATACCAATAGGGCTTCCTTCAGAATATAACTGGGCAGAGGCAAGATAATGTGGCTCGTTTCAACGAGCTCACAAATATAATCAATTGTCTCACGTAATGGGACATTCGTGAACAGTGACTGAATGTCTATGGAACACATCAACTCATTAGCAAGATTTACGTTGTCCAAACCACTGATCAATGCGAAAAAGTATTTAACAAAATACACCTGAACTTTTGGTTTTTAAATGGAGTTAGGAGATGACGACTAACCAGCGTGCCAATTTATGGTATGGAGAATTTGTCATCATCAGGAATAGGCCTAAGATACATTTCAGATTTGTGTGTCTAAGGGGGACCGTAGAGCTGAGGTGTCAACGATCCACACGGTTTAAGGGATTTGTACGTCGTCATCAATGTGCGTAGTGGTAAGCCATTGCGGGTGTTCTTTGTGACAACACACAAGGCCGTTGATCGGAGTCATGATGAACCCATTAGCTATATCAGTGAGTTTGGTTTTAAGCCAGCCTAGGTTGTCAGCAGTAGTTGGCTGAAGATCTGATAATTGATCCATTAGGCTCTCAATTGATCAGTTGTCAGATGTTCAACCAACTATTGTTGACAACTTACGGCAAGCTTTGGAAAAAACCTTTCACGTTGTTGTAACTTTGGTACTGACGAGTCAATCCGAAATGCTCGTTTCTACCAGTTCACGTGGTCTAACGATTTTGTTCAATCAGGCTATCACCGATTCCGTCACCTTAATTGACTCCATATCGATCGGATAGGCCACTCAATAGCCAAGGTAGCTGGAGCGATTGAACGAACCCTTTCAAATCACATGGACTCAGGTTGTGTACTCCGATTGCGATGACTTCAGTAGTTGCAAAAGATCTGGCTGATTCAGTGGAACGCTGTAGAGAAGACTGAATGGTAAATCTAGAATGAAGCGATGATCGATGCTAGCCAGATGATCCACACAACAGCGCGGCCGAATGAAAAATGCTATCAGTTCTAAAGACTGTCCAGATGGTGACGTCGGAGTTAACGATTATCGAATTCCCGTTCTATTTTACATCCGTTGGTCTTTCCTGTCTTTGGGTGACAACCGTTTTCTGAAGCCAAAACAACTGGCGAACACTGGCGCCTTTAATGTCCAAACCCTGGCAAGTAAGTCACGGAAAGGATCAGGCGGGGTTCAGATGTGCCGAGTCCCTGAGACGTAAAGATACCTCACTAGATCCGTCATTCGCTTGAAATCAATACTGGATGGCTATCGATATAGCAATCAGTTACAGATGATACCACTTTGTTAAAGACTGTCCTGCATCTTGGAGAAACTATTTGAACTCAGAACACGCAGTCGTCCGTGCCCAGGGGCTATGAGCTAAAAAATGACGGACAGTTAACCGACATTCCAGTGAGGCGAGTGTGGAGGAAGCTTAGTACCGTCCAGCAAATTGCCTAGAAGACAAGTGAAAGAACAAAATGAACATAGGGAACAAATCGCAGAACCTGACAAAACTTGCTGCGAAGATGGGTGTTCCAAAGGAAAACAAATGGAGTATATGTGCACCGATTGAGCAGCATCTCACAAAATGTAACAAAAACAACTGGTTGTTGTTATTACTGTATTTTTCTCTCGGCACAAATCGGTAGCTACAAATCGACCATTCAACAGGTCAACATCTCAGCCGATCGAAAATAACGTCAATGAGCTCGGCGGACTGACTGAAAAAAACTATAATATGCGGATCGATCGGAATGTTGAGAGCAAACTGATAAGATCTGGTCACAGTACTTACAGCGCAGCCGAATTGAGGGTCCTTAATAAGACTGGCAGGTTACCTGTGCCTACAATCAAAGGAGATCAACCTATTGGCGCCAAATCACACTGTGTTTACCAATTTTCATGTAACTGCGGAGACAGTTACATAGGCAGAACCGATAGATCATTGACCTCAAGAATGAAGGAACATGTACCTAAGTGGGTTCACAAACAGGTCTCAAAACCGGACATTGTAGTCACAGAGAATCGTAAGCCCCCAGCTTCGTCGATCGGACGACACATCCTGTCAACTGGCCACAACGTGGACTTGACCTCAGCCTTCACCATCATAATGCGCCACCACAACCCACGGTTCCTAAAATTTGCTGAAGCCGTCGCGATAAACCGGTTCAAACCTGTGTTGTGTGTACAAAAACAATTATTTGTGAACCTGAGGTTGCCGTGGTCCTAAGTCGCAAGTGTCATTCAGATCACACGATTGGACGTTTTTGTTATTGTTGGTTTCTTTGTTCATACCCCCCAAGTACTGTAGACGTTAAATTGGAAGTTTCCCGTGTTATTGGTTATTTGGTACTGACGAGCCAATACGAAATGCTAGCATCTACCAGTGTTCGTCTTCTAACTGTTTTGTTCAAATTACTCCAATACATCTAATCATTATCGAATGCAGACTAGTATGGTGTCAGATCTACCAGCGGTCACTGGTTTCTTGGTTTAACCTCTCAAATATCAAGCAACTAACAAGCTTAACATGTTGTATTTGAGCCTGTCAGCATGGGTGTGGCTCCATTATGGATTCACTATGAAAATTAGTAGTAAAAGCATAGTGCAATGCAAGTCGAGCTAAGTGGACAATTTTTCTCTCAATCAGTTCGACTCGTTTCGTCTGGACTACAATGTACAGAGGAAAGGTGGTATTTGATTGCCAGTTTCAAAATTATTTGAAGATTTAACTGTGCGTGTGGATACACATATTTCAGCACAATCCCGGGGCTCCCCGGAACGTGTATCAACTGTCAGATACTGAATTGACTATTGAACCCGAGGGATGGCTGTGCAGCAAGCACGATAAGAACGTAATCTACAAACCAAACATGGTGAATCCGTCAACCACCTCTGGTATGCTTTTTCAAACCTAATCTGAAGCAAACGATCTAGATTTCAGAGGCTGCATCAGTACACTGGCCGAGTTCCCAATCGTGAGTACGAAAGCAACCCGGTGACCAATCTTACACTGCAATAATTCGGATACGACTTGCTTACTGGTTCGTTCTGTTTTTTATATGTTCACATCAAACTGGCTTTTTTTCTTACACGAATTTGATTGCCCTCATGAATCAATTATCATCCTCGTCTCCCTCTGTCCAAGCGACTGGTATATGCCATTTGCCGTTGTGATTTATTGACCTATCATAAATGCCGTGTACCAGAACACTCATGACCGTAACACACGTTAACACCAATGTGATAGTCACGCTCTTATGACAGTAGCATTTTGACGTTATTGCAACATCATTGCGTTTTTTACCATCACACTTGTTTAAATTAAAGGCTTACCACGTCCGTTTGTGTCACCCGATCGATTGCATCAGATGCGGTCGGAAAAATTACTGGACTAGATACAGGTGGATACGTCACATTATTGAAAGCAATCCAGCCACAGCGCGAGAAAAACCTTACCATCTGGTCCATAGGTTAGGTACGCACAGATGACTGTTGTATTTCCCACAATGTGAAACGCCACATGCAGACACCGGGGCTTGATACATTGTACACAGGGGATGATGGAAAAAAGGTTTGGGTTCGAAACAGTTATCTGATCAATATTATCCGAACCGGTCTAACGAGAAGTCAGTGGGATAATCTCGAAGGTCCTGATCATAGATAGGAACAGATGATTACACACATGGGACTCGCACTGTTCAGCTTGCGGTAAGTGAACAAGACAGCAGTAGTCTGCGTGCTGAACCTGTGGGTGACACGTTCAATCAAAAACGTGTCCAGACAGGAGGGTATTCCAATTCCATGAAATCCGACATGGTATGAAAACAGTAGTTTGTCACAACCGTCGAAATATGTACACCCTCAAAATGAATGCCTTAGTTTTACAAAGACGGTTCAAGATTAATTACCTAAAGGTAAGTATGCTGTTGAATAACCTTAGCGTGTATCTGATCTGAACGATGAAGCAACCGTCAGACATTGGTGAATAAACATATATTAAGGTGAACAATGTTAGTAATCACAAGCGATCTGGACTAAGGCAGAAGACAGACAACACGTTTTTTCGAAGTAACACCACCCAATACTTATTACAGTGGAACGGAATGAATACATGTGGTTACTTCTTCCGTTCTACATAATCAAAACACTTCTGAGAATGACTTGCACCAATCATTAAGGTGCTATGAAATGTACCTTTCGCTGAGCCTCAATACAGTTGTGGTCGAGTGGACATTACCACTGGGGAGCATCGGTTGAAAATCCTAGCTGCCACTGATAAGCAATGAATTTTACCCAACCAGAACAACGAAAATGTCGACATACGATCTCATAACAAACGTATGGAGATCAGTGCACTGTTACCTTGGTTCAGGGCATAATAATATCTTTCATGTAACAGGTCACCTGAACAAGCCTCAAACTGCGTGCTCACGTATGGACAGAGTAGATTTCGGCTTACCGCAACGATATATGCAAGTAATTTATGAAAGGTAACACGTATTTCAGTGATTCGCCAAGCGGTCAGTGCAGCAGGAATATCGTACATAGATACTGTAACCCTTCCTTTCAGCGTCAATCGGACGTATTGACGAGGATTGTCAAACCCAGCACGCGCTTCACTAATCCATATGATATCTCCTTCAAAAAATCAGAAGCTGTCTAAACTCAAACGAGCTGCATACCGTAATGAAAATTGACATAGAAAAGCTAGTCTCGAAGTAACATCGTACTTTGAAAATGAGGGGTGGACTGCAATAAAGCCTCTAGTGTTCGGTTGCTCAAATTCAAAGCACTCAACGGCCTGATTGCGTATCATCTCATTGCATTCCAGGAAACGGGTTTATGGGCAGATGGTAGAATTCCAATCTGGTCGCTAGTTGATTGCTCACACTGTGACTAAGCGACGAGACCAAGCACTTAATCGTCGCGACGTTCTTAGGCTTAAATAATGCTCCCATAATGCGTCTGTGAAGAAAACAGTACAGTGATCCCCGTTCTTCTTAGCAGCTAAACGTTCTTCTACTAACTACTTCTGAATAGCCCGAGATGACACGCACTAACAACCCTCGCACAGTCGGAGTAGGGACTTTCCGATAGAACCTGGATGCAGGAAGATGCTTCAGTCTAAATGCAACTCAATCTAGTTATCATGGCCAATGATGATGAGAGCACTAACAGTCCAAACAGAAGGTATTTAGTAAAGTCGCAAAATGAACTTTGTGAACTTTAGTCAAAGTCTGTTGACACATGGATGATCGCGGATGTCCTCGAATACCCCCTATATGTT
This sequence comes from Paragonimus kellicotti, assembly GCA_014220965.1. Lineage (NCBI taxonomy): Eukaryota > Metazoa > Platyhelminthes > Trematoda > Plagiorchiida > Troglotrematidae > Paragonimus > Paragonimus kellicotti. The sequence goes on from LOND01000419.1 coordinate 113,627, forward strand.
CTTGCGGCATAGCCAACTTAGTACTTTCTTGCAGGAGGAAATCTTTCGCATATTTACACACAACTCTGGTGGAAAGATATCTATATGAATGTAGCATCTTTCCTGATCTACACATTAAATTTTTTTAATGACCATCTTTATGACGTTCGAAGTTCAAAATGACCGTGGAAACCCGTAAATTACTAATCCTTTACAATGCTGGCAATGGCCGCACTTACATTTTACGTTCAACACGTTGTGTGACATGAGTTCACAACTCAGCATCGAAAATGCTAATCCGTTAAAGGTAAACACAAGCTAATAACATGAAAGTTGTCAAAAATATGATCAGTAAGTTGAAGTGACAGGAACATAAACGATGCGGGTCACTAGAAGCATACATACAACAAAGATGTCTTCGGCCAAGTAGGCAATCATGTGCTGAATACCGACAAATTCATGCATCACAGTGGCACGCATATCACAATCCATGTTCCTAGGATTTGAGAAAAGACTAAAAATTGTATAGAAATGAGACATGATAGGACAATGACAGAGCTACAGTTATTTCCAATAAGTCGCAGTCGAGCAAAGAAGCAAGTCTATTGGTCACATTGATGAATGCATGTGAAGACTGCCAAAAGTCTGAGTAGGTAACAATTAGGGAACATGAAGTAAACATACTTATTAGCAAACACAAAGTGCTTCAGATTGGTTTGACTGACTCCCCACATGTCAAATTGGGTTTGGTACAAAGGACACTTCAACACTGAATTACAATACAAACTAAAATTTCGCCCGTGAATGATCAAGTACATACTGCGTGGGACCAGTACAAAGATATTCACCGTCACAGTGATCATGTGCGTTCAGCTCTTTGGAAGCAATTGTCTTGTACAGCGACAACTGATTTAACCAAATGACTTACATGTTGGGTTCACAAACTGACTTCATAGGGACAACTCAACAAAGCGAACAACACTTACCGAGAACTTCCAGAGAGGATTTGCCGCCCTTATGGTGCGTTCGGGCAACCGGATTCGCGCTCATGACGTCAACAGCACAGCGCATTTTCTGGAAATCAAATAGGTAGAATCGAAGAAGGCCAAGCCACAGATCGGTCAGATCCGGTATGGTCGCCTCGTCGGACGAAACTGACGGAAAGGTGAAAGGAGTGAGAGCAAACGAATGTGATAGTACAGACGATAAATTGAAGTGCAGGAACGGCGAAACGCAAATGTGATGGTAGAAAACAAAGAAGCGAATGTAAACAATTCGGTTTCTTATTGAAAATACAATCACACATCACTGGTCATCAAATTCACTCGTTAGAGTACAAACACATCAGTCAAACCGCCGTTGGATATCGTGATACGGTCATGGAATTGATCAGAAAAGCAGTGCGCCGGTGAGGTTGGAACAGATTACTGAGGCATAACATAACCAACGTTGTAGCTTGGTTTTATTGACTAACTGCGTCTTCCAAGTTGGAAGGTCCCAGGAACCGAAACCTCTATAGTTGGGGATACCTAAGTAAGGCGCGCAATCATGATCAGAAGCGCTTGTACAAGGAAGTTCCTGTATATCTAGAAATTGCGTTTAGCTGTTCTCCTTTTTCCTCTTTCGTCTCGTCCGGTCTGATAAAACACTACGTCTGTACGGTTCACGCATATGCAGATTTATTATTCGTAGCTTTCCTCACTGTCTCGTTTCGGTCGCCCACGGGGTCTTAACACAGGGGGAGCAGAGCGATTTGTTGTAGTTGATGCCTGGGCAAGCATCGATGTTCATGCACGGTAGGTAATCAGATTTCGAGAAGTGGTGCTAGCACGACCATCGAGGTGATGAGGTGTGAAAAGTGAGAACGCGAGAGGTAAGCTAACGGTGGTGGATTAGTGGGTAGTTGTAACAAAGGATGATGAAACTAACCACTATTGTGGACGGTAAATGTAGGACATTGAGAACATATATCAACACACAGGATTGCACATTATTACTATGCATCTCGACACAAAGTGGGAAGAATGTAGTTTTCCGAAAGGACAAGTAGATAAGTTTTACGCCATAAGATTATATCGCGTTTTTCGCGGAATGCATGAACCAGATCAACCAGTTTGTAATCATGGGCTAAAGCTGGAGAAAACTAGTTGGGGTTTATTTGCTTCACAATGTGGAGGTTTTCTTAAGACAAAAGTGGTATAATGTGAGCTCAAGTCGTTTCCAGTCACTTGACAATAACACGGCGAAACAATGCATTGAAGTTCTAAAGCGAAACTAAAAAAGTACGGGCTGTTGGTGTTCCCAAGAAAAATCCAAGTGGTCTTACAATAGCATTGCTGTAACCTCTGATTTTTTTAAAAGTTTTTCATTGGTAGGTCTTTTAAAAAATCGTGATCAGATTGGGTAAATTCTGGTGTGTATGTCACGTTCAGCAAGGCTCAATTGTAAAATGTCCTTCCAGGTAACAGAGTTATCCTTAAAATCGAAGTGGTCCTAATGCTCATTGCAAGGTGTATATGAGTACGCAGGTCATATAGTCTCTGCTCAGGAGAGGCAACTACTCCTATTAAGAAGGCTTTTAACAGGAGACATTTACGTCACTCCAATCACCAGATGGGTCAGTGAGCCGAGTTCAGGCGTTTCAGCAGCCGTGAATGGGTCTGTAAACACCATATAATCGTACAACACTATCGACAGGCTGATGACATTTGGAGATAAGTGCTAACATCCAGAGATTCACAATGCGTAGCTTAGAATTGAAAATCCATAGTTTCTCGTGTCATAGCGTAATGAGCAGAGGATTGATGAGCTTCCTCTGTTCAAATAACGTGAAACTAAACTTCGAACTCTCTCTGTGTCTCTTTTTTACAACGATGTATCTCAATAATGAAGCGATGATCGATGCTAGCCAGATGATCCACACAACAGCGCGGCCGAATGAAAAATGCTATCAGTTCTAAAGACTGTCCAGATGGTGACGTCGGAGTTAACGATTATCGAATTCCCGTTCTATTTTACATCCGTTGGTCTTTCCTGTCTTTGGGTGACAACCGTTTTCTGAAGCCAAAACAACTGGCGAATACTGGCGCCTTTAATGTCCAAACCCTGGCAAGTAAGTCACGGAAAGGATCAGGCGGGGTTCAGATGTGCCGAGTCCCTGAGACGTAAAGATACCTCACTAGATCCGTCATTCGCTTGAAATCAATACTGGATGGCTATCGATATAGCAATCAGTTACAGATGATACCACTTTGTTAAAGACTGTCCTGCATCTTGGAGAAACTATTTGAACTCAGAACACGCAGTCGTCCGTGCCCAGGGGCTATGAGCTAAAAAATGACGGACAGTTAACCGACATTCCAGTGAGGCGAGTGTGGAGGAAGCTTAGTACCGTCCAGCAAATTGCCTAGAAGACAAGTGAAAGAACAAAATGAACATAGGGAACAAATCGCAGAACCTGACAAAACTTGCTGCGAAGATGGGTGTTCCAAAGGAAAACAAATGGAGTATATGTGCACCGATTGAGCAGCATCTCACAAAATGTAACAAAAACAACTGGTTGTTGTTATTACTGTATTTTTCTCTCGGCACAAATCGGTAGCTACAAATCGACCATTCAACAGGTCAACATCTCAGCCGATCGAAAATAACGTCAATGAGCTCGGCGGACTGACTGGAAAAAACTATAATATGCGGATCGATCGGAATGTTGAGAGCAAACTGATAAGATCTGGTCACAGTACTTACAGCGCAGCCGAATTGAGGGTCCTTAATAAGACTCGCAGGTTACCTGTGCCTACAATCAAAGGAGATCAACCTATTGGCGCCAAATCACACTGTGTTTACCAATTCTTCATGTAACTGCGGAGAAAGTTACATAGGCAGAACCGATAGATCATTGACCTCAAGAATGAAGGAACATGTACCTAAGTGGGTTCACAAACAGGTCTCAAAACCGGACATTGTAGTCACAGAGAATCGTAAGCCCCCAGCTTCGTCGATCGGACGACACATCCTGTCAACTGGCCACAACGTGGACTTGACCTCAGCCTTCACCATCATAATGCGCCACCACAACCCACGGTTCCTAAAATTTGCTGAAGCCGTCGCGATAAACCGGTTCAAACCTGTGTTGTGTGTACAAAAACAATTATTTGTGAACCTGAGGTTGCCATGGTCCTAAGTCGCAGCGAGTGTCATTCAGATCACACGATTGGACGTTTTTGTTATTGTTGGTTTCTTTGTTCATACCCCCAAGTACTGTAGACGTTAAATTGGAAGTTTCCCGTGTTATTGGTTATTTGGTACTGACGAGCCAATACGAAATGCTAGCATCTACCAGTGTTCGTCTTCTAACTGTTTTGTTCAAATTACTGAATACATATAATCATTATCGAATGCAGACTAGTATGGTGTCAGATCTACCAGCGGTCACTGGTTTCTTGTTTAACCTCCAAATATCACGCAACTAACAAGCTTAACATGTGTATTTGAGCCTGTCAGCATGTTCTCCATTATGGATTCACTATGAAAATTAGTAGTAAAAGCATAGTGCAATGCAAGTCGAGCTAAGTGGACAATTTTTCTCTCAATCAGTTCGACTCGTTTCGTCTGGACTACAATGTACAGAGGAAAGGTGGTATTTGATTGCCAGTTTCAAAATTATTTGAAGATTTAACTGTGCGTGTGGATACACATATTTCAGCACAATCCCGGGGCTCCCCGGAACGTGTATCAACTGTCAGATACTGAATTGACTATTGAACCCGAGGGATGGCTGTGCAGCAAGCACGATAAGAACGTAATCTACAAACCAAACATGGTGAATCCGTCAACCACCTCTGGTATGCTTTTTCAAACCTAATCTGAAGCAAACGATCTAGATTTCAGAGGCTGCATCAGTACACTGGCCGAGTTCCCAATCGTGAGTACGAAAGCAACCCGGTGACCAATCTTACACTGCAATAATTCGGATACGACTTGCTTACTGGTTCGTTCTGTTTTTTATATGTTCACATCAAACTGGCTTTTTTTCCTACACGGAATTTGATTGCCCTCATGAATCAATTATCATCCTCGTCTCCCTCTGTCCAAGCGACTGGTATATGCCATTTGCCGTTGTGATTTATTGACCCTATGCATAAATGCCGTGCACCAACACCTCATGACGTAACAACACGTTAACACCAATGCGATAGTCACGCTCTTATGACAGTAGCATTTTGACGTTATTGCAACATCATTGCGTTTTTTACCATCACACTTGTTTAAATTAAGGCTTACCACGTCCGTTTGTGTCACCCGATCGATTGCATCAGATGCGGTCGGAAAAATTACTGGACTAGATACAGGTGGATACGTCACATTATTGAAATCAATCCAGCCACAGCGCGAGAAAAACCTTACCATCTGGTCCATAGGTTAGGCATGCACAGATGACTGTTGTATTTCCCACAATGTGAAACGCCACATGCAGACACCGGGGCTTGATACAATCGAACACAGGGGGTGATAGAAAAAAGGTTTGGGTTCGAAACAATTATCTGATCAATATTATCTGAACC
>LOND01000420.1:24579-38692 GCA_014220965.1 Paragonimus kellicotti
CCGGGACAAACTGTCAAAAACCGCCTGACTAATGAACTCGTTTCTCCGTTGTAAGTTCGCCCGATATTTCCATCTAAATCTATCCCCTTCTTGTTTGCTTATAGTGGCTTGAAGGTGCGCTATCGAATGAATGTATCAGCTGATTTATCTTTATGTACTTTCATGACTTGGTCATCTTTCACCTTTGTTTTTGGTAAACATTCAAACTGACTCATAAGAAACCATCGAATGCGTCATCGTACAACTGGAATGCTGTTTGTTTCAACAGCATTCCTGTGAATGATTTGCGATACATCATTTTTGTCGCTGTATGTTAAGTGCATTATAAAGTAATGTTTATGCAATACAACAAAATGGCATGCTGCTTAATACGAATTAAACATCACTCATAACTGATCGTGATTTGTGTACACGCGAAGATTTGTAGTTAGGCCTTTTTGAAAAAACGTCAGACTTCAATTTTGCTTTTGTTTACAACAACCAGCCACAGTATTATGGGACAACCGTGTTGGCCACTATATTTGTGACGCGCAGACTGCTCAATAATCTAAAGAGGAGACACGATTGTCATGCTAAATTTAATCAAACGACCACTCAATCAATCAATCATTCAATCAAACAAATAGTTACCAGATTATCGGAAAGTTCTAACGACAGAAATAATGAAAAATGCAACTCCTTGTATTCTTGGGAAGGCATTGATGAAAAATTGACGAAACAGTAGTGCTCCCGACATAGAACAGATATCAAAAGATTATTTTTCAATTTTACTAATCATCTCTCCACCACGCATTAGCGTAGTCATGACAAAGACACCTAGTACAGCCCGGGTCAGACTATGTTACTCATGAGTAGTTTGGCAGATTTGATGAACTAGATGAAAGCAAATTGTGATGAATCAAGGCTCCATCTGAATTTGAACCAGACGCCGCAATGCTCTGCCTTTCTCGGATCGACAAAGTACCCACTCAATCGTGGAAAAAGTATCCTAATTTTTTACAGACTGAGTGATCTTGTGTATATCAAAAGGTTCAATGAGGCTCAGATTAATACTGTAAACATTTTGTATGCGAATAATAAGTGGTATTTTTCGACTTGAGACAAGTTTATGGTGCTGTCAGTTTAGCCGTATTCAGATTCTTTTTGTGACGTAATAGTTGACGGAAGGAACATGTCCAATTCTGACTACCATGCACTGTAGGCGGCATGTATATATACGTACCTGCTAATATTCTTCAAACCGTAACTGATTGTCTACCAAGGGGCGTCTTACCAAAGCACCTCATTTTCAAGATATCAGACCGCTGTCATTCTTATAAAGCAAATTGTCTGGGCCGGCATTCTACTTAAGAGTGTACATTCAAAACAAGCCTCAATCCAATTGCTTTAAACTAAGATGAACTCAACAGCAATTAATAAACTCAACCGCATGTGACACGACAACGTTCTTTAAATCACTAATGATGAACAGCTCAAAACCAAAGCCTGTAATTCTGAAAAATGTTGCTAAAAATGTGTGTCAAACGTCATTCTGGGTCGGTTCCACTCAGAAAACAACTTGATGGTTCTTCATCTCTACACGTCCAAGAAGGTGAACTTCTCAAAAACTAAGAACAGCACATGTTGCCCCTCAGAGTAATTGTATAGTCAGTAATCGAAACATTATTCATTCGGAGGTTTAAAATCTGTTTTTTTTTCTAATCCACTCAACACCTCTTTCCTCACAATAACAAATCCAAAAATTACCCAGTTTCACCGTTTATTTTTTCAGATAAACAAAATAACCGTTCACACACCTGTACTTATGGATTTACGAAAGTGAATTTAACAGGTTGTTACAGGTATTCTTTCTGAATGCTAATATGACTCGGAGTACGTGTGTGCGACTTTTCGATGTAAACTCACTATGGCCTTGTTAATGGACTTGTATCTACGTGAGGGCCACTTTTGATCATATCTTTCCATTAGTTCAGGGGGAAGATACTGCTTTCAAGGAATTTCAACAAGATTATGTTTGCGACCTTTAATAAATGTAAGCCATGAGCAAGCATTTTATGGCTAAACGTTACGCAATTACTTGTAACAAAATAAGTGATCTCATAACCGAGTAATGGGATTTACTTTATGTGAGGCAGCGACTTACATAACCACAGTCTTTCAGCTGATTAGTTATCAGTTTGTCATATCCATATCTTACATTACGATTCATGCAGCTGAACTACATATTTAACCTTCACACGGGCATATACTGAAGAACATGATTTCAGTATCTCCTTTCACCAATATTCTGTTATTATTAATCAAATACTTTCACTTTAAACAATGAACGTGAATCCTTAATACAGGTTCGAAAAAATTGTACTACTTCAAAGTGCACAACACCCACACTTGATTCAGTCACATTGAGTTAGCCGAAAGGCTTTGCTGAATGTGAGGGCTACGTGTGAGTAGCTATCAACTTGAAGACTTCTTGATGACCGCGAATGCGATGAACGATTTTTAAAACATCACAAAGCGTCACTTTCGAAATCAAAGTTTTTGCTAGTAATTACATCCGAAATAATTTTGCTCTACAATGTTATTTCCTTATTATGAAACAGCTATTGTTAAAAATATTTGCGAAATTTAACAGAGCAGTGTACATATATAAATATATGTATTATATGGTTGCAAATACAGTTGTCCACCTAAGTCCAGTTGAAGCTGTTGGTTGGATTGTTTGAATACTGATTGGTTTTCTGTCCGTTTTCAGTTAATGGACGGTGCAGATGAATATGAACTATTAAACGATTCACCGTCTTCACCACGTCAATCGCTGTGCAGTTTGCCACACACACGCTCAGCCATCTTTACGCGCCATTGTGCCGAATGTCATATGTTGTGTTAGCTTCATCGGAAAATCGATTCCCACGTGTCTTGACTGTTCTGATTCGTTGCCGACCGTTAGTTGGTTTACCACATTTCATTGTTACATTGCGTTCTTATCACAAGATGATTGTATTCAGTTGAAGATGGGAGACGTGGTTAAGGATGGAGTCCAAATTGGCGGTCCACCGGCCAGTCGTAGACCAAATTTGGACTGTTCGCCACTACAGCTTTTGTTGCTGGGCAATCTGGTCATAGCAATCGTCCTCGGAATAGTTGGTGTGACTCAAAACAGGAGTGCACTTAGTAAGTCGAATTTCTAGCAGATATTTCGTATGATTACAAAACATTTTGATTCGTGTTATCCTGCTAGACGTTTTACTATTATTCCACGGCTGCGAATGTGAAAAATATACCGCAAAAAACATTGAACTTGGCAATGAAATGCATTTCGACATGTGTTCATCCTACGTTCATGTTAATTCAGGATCCATCTAAATCTTAATCTCATTACTTTGGTTACTAACCTTGACCTACATAACACTGTATCCAATTTTCTGGAAGGCACGTCTGCAGTGGACTCGAGCGAGCTATGATCAATTAGTCAATCATGTCCTCAGTATTTGCTGTCGATCAAAATTGCTGTACTGAGGATAAGAACAGTGTAGCTTTGTTTTTATGAATATGTTAGAAACAAAATGAAGACGTCAAAGGAACACGGGTACAAACTATCATGATAGACATCAATTTTAGAACACAAACTCATGCTATTAAGTTCTGAAGCTCAAGCAAATTTCACAGTCTTTATTCACCTAACACTCTAATCGTTATTTCCAACACTGACAGCAATGATAAACCTTCCACCCGTACTGATTATTACCCGCCTTACGCCCAACAGAACTGAAAGAACAACTTAGGTCAAAAGGTAGTCAAATCGATGTAAACTAACCAGTTAACTTTTCGTCTAACTTTGAATCATCAACATCAAGTTGCGTGCATCTTGCGAGGAATAGTAAAATGTTGCAGATGGGAATAAAACAACATCAGTAAGATAGTCTTTTGCAGTATTTTTGATTAAGTTGCTATATTTCAACGAGGATACAATAACAGAATAGCAGAATTCATGTTTAAAGTAGTCCATCTTAAGCCCTGCAGTCCCAGACAGGGAGAAACAAATGGTTATCAATTCTTGACACGTGGTCGAATTATTGTCTCACACTGAGTATGTGGGCTAGAGAATCACTAAATGTGTATGACGGCGTTAAAAATGGTTGAGGTTTCTTAATACACAGGCTAACTACATATTTTTCAGGTGCTGTGTAAGTCAGTCTATTTCGTTTACACAACGTGTGCATTATATACATAATTATACTCTCCAATAAACACGAGTGAACGCAGACTTCTTTTGTGCTAATCAAACATGTCATAGTGAATCATACTCTCACATTTTCATAGATGTTCCAGCCAGCCACGTCCAAAAGTAGGTGACTGTTTATGGGACTGCGAAAGCTGCGATCCACTGTGAATGATGTTCAGGTTGCATCAGCCAAAATCTCAATTATTATTAACGAACGGTTTTCATCGAACGTTTGAATTAGCCTGATATTCCTGATATATATTTGTCACGATTGGCCACCAAATGCTCCAATGTAACCGACATCTCAGATTACTGATGAGTAGTAGGGGATTTGGTTTTCATTCAAGTTGAACATCACCCACAATTGATCGCAGCTGTCGCATTCCCATAGACTTTCCAGTCGGCCCCTTTCGAAAAGAAGCACTAGACTCGAGTTTCGCTCTCATTAGAGCTCGTCAGTAGTGCATATCCTTGCCACTGCCGGGACTAGAACTCCGGCCACGCTTTCATGAGGCAACCGTGTTGACCACTGCGCCATTGATCCTCACATTAGGCACGACCGAATTATCATATACGTGAATTATCACATATGTGAATTCTCATGTATGTGAACGCTCAACCACTTTCGCTTGTGAGTAATGATCAGGTTGCCCGATCGCCTCGAAGGGAGACACAGTTACTGTCTGTTAACTCCAATCGATGACCCCTCGACTAGGACTTCTCTCCCAGAAACCATTAACTTGAGTGGTATTCTGCTTACTGATGAGTAGTATGGGATTTGGTTACTTTCAAGTTGAGAGTCAACAAGCTAATGATTTCTGTGATTTCAACTTGGAGAGAAGTCCTAATCGAGGGGTTATCGATTGGAGTTAACAGGCAGTAACTGTGTCTCCTCTCGAGACGATCGGGCAACCTGATCATTACTCACAAGCGAAAGTGGTTGAGCGTTCACATATGATAATTCGGTCGTGCCTAATGTGAGGTCAATGGCGCAGTGGTCAACACGGTTGCCTCATGAAAGCGTGGTGGAGTTCTAGTCCCGGCCGTGGCAAGGATATGCACTACTGACGAGCTCTAATGAGAGCGAAACTCGAGTCTAGTGCTTCTTTTCGAAAGGGGCCGACTGGATAGTCTATGGGAATGCGACAGCTGCGATCAATTGTGGGTGATGTTCAATCCGTCTGATTTCTGAGAGGTTATGTAGGGAAATTCTGAAAACAAAACTATCCACATCTTAAGCAAACTCTTTTAACCTTAGAGATACCGACTGCTGTTTTGATCCTCGTACATTTTAATTTGAAATGCATGAATAACATGTAGTGCTAAACCCCTGATTTGGTTTTGTAAAAATTAGAAACCACTTAGATTAATCAGTGTTCTATTAACTAATCCAATATAATGATTAAAACCGCAATGAAAAACACAAGCTCCACTCTCCGAAGAATGACAGAGAACGGTTTACCTTATTCACTTGGGGATGGTTGAAAACCGAAATCCACTATTGAACGTAAACAAACAATACCGAATCTCAACGGATATACCACTGAAGCGTTTTATTTCCTTAGTTAATATTCAGAAGCAAACGTTTTCGTGGCTACGGAGGTCACAAGTTGCTCATCATTAGTTGTATTTTTACAGTTCATTTGAAATCCAAATTCTGTATTCTTAAAAACTTTGTTCAGCTAAAATCGGACTCACAAATTTGCTTCAGTCCAGAGATCAACATAGTTAGTAGTATCTCAACGTAGAGTTATTTGTCATGTGGGCAGCAAATGTTGACTTTAACACAGCTCTAAAGATTAACCTTTTGGTGGCTTTTAATCTGTTCTGGCTAAATTTCTACGGATTATAGAATGGACAAACGCTGAAATTATAGAAAATTTAGATCGGTTTCTCACCAATGTTTTGGATAATGCTTTAAGTCTAACGCGCCTGGTAACCTAAGCCTGACTATGAATTACAGTTTCAAATGACAGCACATTAGACCCCGCAGCTCCAAACCGCGACTGAGCACAGTAAAATACTTTTCTACGTGAAAAGGATTCTTCTGAAGGGTGAGGACGTTAAGCCTATGAACCGCGGTTAGTAAGAGTGCGACATGGTGAACTCCCACAAAATAGGCATGCACCTATTTTTAATACTGATTCCTATCCATAAAGGTTTCCATATATTAGCCCATTGTGCACTATCTGAATGTTACAGTATTGCGTGAACCTCATTTACCGTTGGCTGCGACGATTGCCTAATCCTTACACTGTAACTAAGTGTCATTGGAAGGCCATTAAAGATAAGGTTTGCATACCGTTTAAAGTGAAAACTAGAATACTAACAGCAATCAGTCACACCATCCTTAACTTGCGAAGGCTGACTGGAGGTGGTGTGGGTCACTGTCATTACGCCACGGGCTTGACAGAAGACTGATATCGATTGTCCGAACCTGCGAACTCTCGACTAGCACAACAGTAATACAACCGCTACTTTATCTAGACCCAAGATTGAGCCATGAGAAATAACTCTAAGAAAAAGATTGTACTTAAGAGAGTCATTCAGTTGACTACAGTTATAAACAGCTCTGAAATATAACGGACACAGATTCTTCCTAATGAACAAACCCCTTATCCTCACCACAACTGTACCAGTTGAATCAATAACTTCACCTGCTAAAGTCCTGAAAAAATATGTCTTCCCCTATGCATGCCTGTTTGTAAGAGGTTATGCCTAAGGGACATTGTCCAGATATCTTGTGAATCACTTTTCTGCGCTATTTTGAGGTGGCTCAATCAAAAGTCTATTGCTTGGTTAATCTCGTATTTTTGTTCCCTGGTTCCGTAGAGTTCACATATCAACGTTTCACAACGGTTTGTGAAGGTTGCTTACGAGAAAATCATTGTGTTGTGGAGATCTGTTCTGAGAACCATCGGATAGTAAGCTGATATTTGCCACGCAGCAAAACTGTACTGTTTTTGTTAGAGAGAGTTAGATTGTTTCGATACCTTCTTCAATTAAGAATATAAAACAACGATTCCGTGCGTTACGAGTGTGCATTTTGATCGGTTGTTTGTTTGCAAGGTGTAGGCACCTTGATGTTGTATGTTGAATATAGACGTAGCTATTTTTAGTAGTTAGGTCCACTTCCCCTCCCCTCCTCTGTTTTCTTCTTTCTTCCTATATAGGTTTTTCTTCTTCGTGGTTGTGTGGCAGTTAAGCATCAGTGTGAACCACTGATGTATTGCTGTCTATGATGATGGTGATGATGATGATGATGGTTATAAGTGTTTCTCTTCCAGTGGTCTTTCTTATAATAAAGTCGCTCAACCACATTGTTACTCGCAAGCACAAGTGGTTGAGCGTTTTTATGTGGTACTCCGGTCACGCCCAATGTGGAATCAGATTCTGAAGACGGTAACATAGGAACATATAGACAAAATCAAATCCATACCAAACATTTAAGAGTGTAAATCGACCAACTAATATATGTTCATTTGGAACCAAATATCGTTTTAAGAGATGCTCAAGATTGGTGAAACTTATAATCGAATTATGAATAAGTGAGATAAAAAATACTATAGAGTATTGGCTTAAAATGGTATATCTGTTGAGTGTCTTCAGTCGCTGTCTGTCAGACGAAAAGTCATAACCTATCGATCGACTTGTTTGATGCAAATGTAATTCTCTGTTTCCAAAATCTATGCGGGCTTGCTAAACACGTGCTCACATAAAGTTGACCGTAAGCAAACTCACAACAGGTAGGTAAGCATAGCCCGTAGCTATTGTTAGCATAATGCTTAAGAGCATATCACACACCACATTCAAATTGATTTGATCTGCACGCTGAGTCTTCGTGAGAAGAAACCATCGAAAACAGTCACATGATTATGGAAGGGATCACCAACAAGAAGCTGATTGACAAAGGCGGTACAACTCTCTTAGTATCGATAATTTGAATCCAGCTGTGCGCTATTCCTCAGGCCGAATTCACTACAAAGTATTCACTAGACACAAGGTATATTTTATTCTAGCTTGTAACATAGAAAACGCTTGAACTACCAGCAAAATTGTCTTTTTCTGGGTACTCGACCACGGATTATACTATGTTAATGTTTGTTAATGGTTTCACCTAGACCGGTAGCCGGTAGTTTTCCCATGTACAACAGTGAAGTCTGCTGAAATGGCGATAAACTTCATAATGTTCGTTTTATAGGTTTATAAGTTATGAGGCTGCTATAGGAGAGAGAAAAATATTTGCGCGTTTGCTCCTCTCTCTGTGTCAATGAGGAACAGTTTGCAATGAGAGGTTTATAAATATTAGGGAAAATTAGTACATGTGAATAAGTGAAAACCTTAATCAAGCTAAGGGAGTGCGACCCTATTAGAAACAAACACGGAAGCACACGTAAACAAACTTCCGCCAGATATGCGAATTTATTGGTTTGTTCTTCGGAAACTTGTAGTGCAAATTGTCTCTCACGTGTTTGCTGAGTAAACTTTTGAGACTTAACGGACTTAGCATTGACCATGGAGATCAGCAGTAAGTTCGTGTGGAAACAAACCCTAATAGCGAAGCAATCTGTTCTGCAAAGTGAGGTGCCTGTTTCGTAACCTAATCTCTGCAGAGTATCCCTTAGACGTTCTTCCATGTTTAGTGAATGGGGATGTGCAACTGGAGAACCTCAGGCGTGGAATGTTTGTTAATGAGTATTAAGTCTCCTTTGAAATGTCTGTAACTCCTTGGCAACCCACTTAATTCCCCTAGCCCCTCCGGGCAGAGAATTCTCCTGAACCCCACAACTGTTACTCTTGGAACGCATTACGTAAATGCCAACTTTTGAGGTAAAGATCGCAGGTCTTTCTCTTTTAGCCAGATGCGGGCTGGCTATGTTGATGAGTCTAGTGGGGAGGACTTTGAGGTGGACGGTTCGACAAAACGAACGAACACTAGAGATTTTAAGCTGGAGTCTTGTGGAACACCGCTATTCGTAGAAAACCGTTCTAATAACCATTTAGTTAGTTTGACATTCAAACCACGTTCAGCTAGATAATCCTCAGGGTACATGAGTGAGCCTACACAAGATCACAGGTATGGAATTCCTGTAGCAAACTGGACTTATCACTTTAGCCATGAGCTTTGAAAATGTAGAGATGACTCACACTCCAGATCAATCCTACTTCCCTAGTCTCTGACTTAAAAGCATAAACTATCATCAGATTCGTGAAGCATGAACCTACCGACCTCAACGAGGAGGGATTCCGGTCACTTTGCTCGGTCATTCATATGTAACATATGGTCTCACATGTATTTGTGGATGCATATACGCTGGCAACACCTCGAGGAAGCTGGCCAGGCGCATCCGTAAACACACTCCCAAATGGCTGTGTACCTCCGGAACTGATATCGACCGATGTGAAATCACGAAGCATTTACACGAGACGAGACATAGGGTCTGCGATGATAATGCATCTCATATCACATATCATCCTAGAGCGAAACAATGCTTACGGTTTGCTGAGGCTGCTGCCATTCGTTGAACGGATTGGGCGTTGCGCACCCAGAAAGAAATGGTTATCAATTTGTCTATCCCCTAGTGGCTTTTTCCAGCTCCTCAAAACCCTTACGATTCTTTAGTGCTTCAGATTTTCCCTTCTATCACGTACCCTTCTAACACATTTGCCTTTCAATCAAGTTCATAAGTACTTACTAACATTTTCTTTAACTTGACTATCGTTGAAGAGTTGACTTCGTAACATATATCTCATGGTTAGTTTCGTGTTTCTCCATCTGATAGCCTGGTCTCGAGTCTCGATCACTTCGACCTTGCTTATCTAGCCCGCAGTCTTCGCCTACAGTAACAGGTGAGATGTGAACGAAATGTCCTCTAACAAGACGTCTTACGCTGTATGGTTAGACTCTTTCCAATTTATCTCGAAGACCCACTACTTCACAGCAGGAATCTCTACTACGATAACCAGACTAGATATTACCAGTCGTTTTGCGGTTTGCTACACAGGCCTGGAGAGAATCATCCAGTGAACCCCCAGTTTCTGGAAGCGAGGTTACTGGAATGTGATTCAATGGGTAACCTTCACATGTGCCTTTGAAGATACGTGTCAGTGCTAACGGGGTCCAGACTTTTGGTATAGGATATATTGACAAAGGGAGGATGAAGGAGAACAAAGAGTGATTTTGTAAATTAGGTGGAGCAAACTGTCGAAGTCTCAGGGGAGGTTAACTTTAATCCTCTCTCATTTCAATCCTATTTGAAGCGCTGATAGTTGTGATAACCCGCGATGTTGCCTTCATATGTTTGAAGGTCGCTCGCGGTTTATAGTCATGCACTCCTAGCTTTTAGTCTGTAGCGATGGCCATCTCTATATCTGTGTTGGCATGTATACCAAAAGTTGATAGTTGCGAAGTGCCAGACTTAATCCTTGTCTGTGCCACGATATCGTTAAGGAAACATTTAAGGGTCGTCTCGAACTTCTGAACAAGACTGCGTTGACAGCTAACCGATTCTTTCTTAAATCAAACGTAGTACGATTCCGATATACAACATATTCAGTAAAAACAAATTCGGTCTGTTCTTGTTAACGTCTGTTTCATGATAAACCCTTCAACGTAATGAGGTTTTTGGTTCTATTCTTACAGCGTCTTGGCTTTCCGCTAGGTCCGAAAACAGTTTACGAGAACACGGTTAATAACCCTATAGTGGATCTCCTTCGCAATGCCTCACTGGTGACAATCTGAGAGAGTGTAATGATGGAGCTTAAACCCCCCAATCCTGCTGAGTCCCTATGTTCATCGTTACGCGACTCGATTGACAGTATGTCTTCAGGCCTGAATTCCGGGAATTTGTCATCTAGTTCCGAAATTACTGGCCAAATTCAATCTCCCGTGATCAGTGTCACCAATCAAAACTGTGAATTTTAGATTGTCCATCTTTTCAACTTAGTTGATAGTAGTATAACTAAGGTGAGATGGACCGTGATCCACTGGCCACCTTGTATGGTCATGGATATGCTGACACAGTTTATTTTCCAATAATGCCTCTAGGAATTCTCCAGCGAATGAACATGTTGCAGCATTAACTGAGTGGTTTGTGAAATCTAGTTCCAGGTGAATGAAGTCTCCCATGACTACATTTTGACTGGAGTCCAAAAATATTATTCCTTACATTGCATTATGAAGTACCAGATCGGATTCCGTGTGCGCACAAGTCGACCTACATATCACACCGAAAAAAGTAACTGATGTTTCCAGTGATGCTAACTGCGTGCCCTTTATCAATTATTCGTGACTCGATATCGATTGAAACAAATCAACTTGTTTACCAAGTGGTTTTCTTAACTAAGTAGATTTTCAGATACATTTGGACAAGAAGTAGAGACAGGAGCAGCATACTAAAGAATTACCCCAAATGAAGAGCCTACACTAGTAGACACTGAGTGAGTTGCGTCATCGAAAGCTCATCGTCTGTCCATGAGGCATGGCTGTCCTCATCAAAACCAGTGGGGCCTATGAGCTTTCTGAATCCCAATAACTAAGTGCAACAGCTACTTTGGTGTACAGTCGACTCTATTAGAAGACTTACTACTGTAAGCTGTCAAGCAATGTTCGAACTACGGTGCAAATTGTCTATTTCTGATTTCTAATCCGCTGAACTAATGCAGTTCGTTTAGTTTGTACCATCGTAAGGATATGTCAGAGATGATGGTGTGATGAGAATAGTGATTTTCGAGAGTTGTTATGAAGATTACATTCCCCTTGATTACAATTACCTGATAAAAAAAGTAGAATAGTTCCTTACCACATGCGTCAATAAAATATTCCCATTCACCATAATGTTTTCTGCATGGGTTTCAAGGTTCAATGCTGACCTAGCCTTCCACAACCATCTCTTTCCAGCGTTCATTCACTACTTAACATTCTTAGGCTATCCATTACAATATACAATACAAATAAACTGCCGAAATAGAGAAGAAACGGTTACATTAAAGGGTGCTAAGTTCTAGTGTCTCTCTAATCTTTGGATTTAAAACCCCTCTCACGACTTGTTCACGTTTATTCGTTTTGCGTGTGTGTCGATAGTTTGGATATTGAGAAGATCATATCGTTGAAAACATCACCACTGTAAATGGAACAACCTAAACAAAAGTATTCAGCAAAACCGGGAGTGCTTTTAGAGTTTCTTTACTGTTTTTTGTTCACAACAGTGTCCTTCCAGTGATGACAAGATTCATTCATGCAATAGAATACAAAATATCCAACAAAGATTGTTAATCGTTTTCCGGTAGGAAAAAACTAAAAACCGGCCAATTTTGCCAACGTTGACAGCTGCATGTGGGTGTACAAACCACTTCCGCTGCACTGCTGTTGATCGATTCTCTAGCTTTTAGCGGTATGAAAACTAGGTTTTCTGTGTACACCTCATACTATTCCGTTAGATTGGTTTGTTCAGTTGATCGATCAAAACTGACAAGTCCAACATTCAGAGTGAAAATCTTGGTGCAATATTGCCAACAGACCCATTCAGTAGTTGGTTCTGAATGTAGACAAAAGGTATCATTCACATCAATCACAAAAAAGAATGCAACTTACCTAGCGTGAAATATTGTCTGGTCATTTATTTTGACGGAATTATAAACTCTACTTTGTAGCCACCTCAACTTACAACATCGTATTCACAATATGTAATCGACTGACAGTTATTGTAAGCTGTTTCATGGGATGTAAATACACACTGTTGAGTAGACAAATTCATATATATAACTGAGTATTTAAAATAACCCGGCTGTTGTGGTGGAGTTTAAAACAGAAAAAGACTCTCAGCTTAATGCGAGTTCGTCAGGTTAAACAAAAAGACAGTGGTTTTGCGCTGTTTGAAAAACCAACAGGCGGTCCTTTAAAATGTTACATATATACGCTGTATATAAAAGCAACAGATTCTAAATGACGTTTAGCTATTGAGATTCTCGTATGTTGAGTGAATTTCAAAGGACTAACGTTATCGTACTCAAAACGTTAAGTGGGACACACACGGCAACAGAAAATTAGTTATATCATCTAATTCTACCGCCTGCTGTTGTTAAATGCTACATTTTCAGATATCAAACATTACCGCTTTTGAAAACTTCGTAATAAAACTTTTCCCGCATTTCAACCCATTGCTGAGAAGTTTGAGATTTTACTCATCGAGGAAAGGAATCCTCAAAAGCACCTGCTTCCTACTTCCACCTCTAACTCCTTGAACCTACTGACCTAGAGATAGCATTATATGATCCTGCTTGCTGATGCACTATTTTGTCATTTTCTATTAGCAAATTAGTTGGTAGTGAACTGCGGTATGAACTAGTCGGTAGCTTGAACAATAGAATCATAATAGCAAAACAGACCGTTTTTGTGGAATCAAAGACAAAATATTTAACCCCTCTCGGCTCCAGTAATAATAATCGGGAAACACGTGGAAACACTCGTTTCTCAATGCCTTCAAATTAACACGACGTATGTGTTCACAGATTACGACCAAAATTGTTACCGGAAGATAAGTGTAAGTTACATACAGGAACTGATTACCGAATGAGTAAAGAGTTGCTCGGGGGCAGGCAAAACAATAGAGTTTATCTATCTGACAATCGTAACTCAGTGTGTGACATGTCCGAATATTTGGACTTTTAACCAGTGTATGAAATGTCGAAATAAGCAGTAAAGTGGGGTTATATGAACGCAGTAGGAAAGTGTGGTAAACAGGAGTTGAAAAATAAAAGGTTGAGACATTATGATGAAATATATAATGCCTTATGGGCCAATGTACGATGGATTACCAAAGTGGTGTTCAGGTCACGGTCGTCTGTTTATGGTCACATCAAGGTGGTTTTTAAGGTATATGATTAGCGCCT
>LOND01000420.1:38940-50633 GCA_014220965.1 Paragonimus kellicotti
CTAATCCGCTGAACTTATGCAGTTCGTTTAGTTTGTACCATCGTAAGGATATGGCAGAGAAAAGCGTTTTTCATCTCAAACTGACGCTGAGTACCGGATTTGTGACACGGTAACATGCTATCATTACAACATCGGGTAATCCTGAGACGAAAAGGATTTAGAGTCAGTCAAGAAACTATCCGGAAATCTTCTATTTTTTGTTAGTTTGATGGGTGTGAACGCATGTAATCCTTTTGAAACACTGAGTTCCCTTCAACCACTTCATCAGAGCAGAAAGAAGACATATATGCGATATGTTAACATTTCATTTACTCTCATCAGTCGCAAACGTAAAACATGCTAGTTATATACATCATATAGATAAGGACAAACAGGGACTAGACACATCTACAAGCACACCAATTATTATGTAATCACGACCATGGCAACCCGATAGGTTGCCTCAACCACTTTTGTGCACATAACGTTGGCTGGTAAGTTCGAATGAGCATCGCTTCGCAAAAAGCTAATAACTTGGGGTTTCGATTACGCAACAATATTTTGAATGAGTTTAGTGGGTCAACTTGGTGACCTGTTGTCATGATGTGTTTAGCAATCGATGACGTTGGATTTCGGGCCGTCAGTGCAGGCTGGTTCATCATCTGTTGTTTCAACCACTTCGGGATGTGTTCGGCGACTCGTTGTGATAGTTGTCGATCTGTTCTGCCTATGTAAACGTCACTGCAACTGCAAGTGAACTGGTACACAACATGGGAGACAGAACAGTTTGACAAACTACTTTCGCGATTGCGGAGAACTGGTCCTCTGGTGGTTTGAAATAGCGCAACTGCGCAGCCGCATACGTTCGAGCCAGAGCAGACCTTTATTTTGTTTTATGTCGTTGGCTAGATGGTCACCTTTGAATGGTAAGAATAGGAAAACATCCTTCTTTCGGGTCGTCAGTATGGGCTCGCACTATTTGTCTTCTTTCTGCTCTGATGAAGTATGTAATCCTGTTATTGACTTGGTTCAGATTGCACGGTCTGTTTATGGTCACATCAAGGTGGTTTTTAAGGTATATGATTAGGGCCTAACAGGAAGGCAAAGCACGTTTGTTCATAACTGGACAAAGAAAGGACCTTCAGAGGACCAAGTGTGCAGCCGGATTCGAAGAGGCGTTTTGTTGTGACAATCTTAACCTTCTCAGTTTGTGTATTCAGAAGCCATTTCGGAATGTGCTCCGAGATTCTAATGTGCAGTACCCGCACTACATGGCCTACGTACTGCAGTCCACGTGTACAGGTAAATTCATAAATAAGGTTTGATTCAGCCGAAGTTAGTACTAGATATTTTCTCGCAGCTGTAGAAATCAGCGTTGTTGAGTCCAACGCGGTGAGCTCAGCTGACGCATACGTGCAGCTTAATGTTGATTTCAGTCTCCATTTTATCAAAAATGTCATTCCACCACTTTTGAAAGCAATCGATAGGCACGATGGCTTACCAGATGTTGTTGAGGTGATTGATCGAGAGTCGAATGGTTCTGAATGTTTTTCGACGAAGCGTACGGGGTAACAATTTTGAGGTAAAACTTGCTTGACGAAACTGAGTTCTCCGGGCATACCTTCATTTGAAGAGATTTTGCGAACTCTCTGGCGTAATGTTCGTACAAGCCCATGTTTTTAGGTAATGGATGCAAAACTTTTGAAATGCAATAGTTGGTCCGGTCCGCCTCTTTATTTCGATGGTTATCTTTACGAAAAAAGCCATTTTAACACCTGAAACACCAGACTTCCAAAAATGGTAACTGGTTGTCCTCTTCAATTTCCGTAACAAAGTTAATGTTGGGATGCTGGCAGATTAGATGTTTGCAGGTAGGTTCGACCTACATGTTTGTTTTGCAAATTACACGTACATCGTCCATGTATCTTTCGCACAGGTGCGTTAAGCTTACAGCATTCTGGGATTTCTTTCCAATAGGATTCATAAGTATGTCGACCAGCTGGGACACAATTAGACCACTGGTGATTACACCATATATTCGACGATAGAATTATCCACTAAATAAAAATTGAACGTTTTAGGGTGGAGATTAAGAAGTTTGCGTAGTTGAAAGACAAGCAGATCAAATGTAACGCGACATTCCATTACCTGAGCATAATTGATGTCAATCATCTCAGCTAGGGGTACGTTCGTAAACAATGCCATCTTCTGGTTTTAAAATTTAGGTTGCATATGTTTTCAACGAACTCAAAAGTTTTTTTCAGGCTATGTGCACAACTGGGTTCTGACAGTCTCAGGCATTTTCCCTAGCCACTTCACCAGACTGTGAGAAGGTGAGTTCGTCATCGATAAAATCAGTCGAATAGGACTTCCGGATTTGTGTATCTTTGGGAGTCCATACTTACGTGGTATCTCTGTCTCTCTTGGCGCTACCTTTTGCATACTGATTGGTCAATTGAGCCACCAGTTTTTAGGACCTGCAGATAACTTAGAATATCTCTCTATCGATTGGACTGCATGTTTTTAATTTCGATCTAGACGGAGTTTACTACTGTCGATGAAGTAGAAGCTACCTTAGCCACGTAATCTGTTTCATTTAGGATGAACAGGCCTGATCCTTCACCGGGAAGCACTCCAACGGACTCATATCAGACAACCAGAACTTAATCATACTAAGGTTGTATGCACGGTAATGTCGGTTCTCCCGGAATGTATTGCAAACTGGAAAAACTGACAAGCGTTTTTTATAGGTATATTGAATTACTTACATAACTTTGCCAAACTCTGTCGCAATCTTGACTGATCTTAATGATATTGGGTTGAAATCGAAGAACGATTAAGAAGGCAACACGCCTCGCTACGACGGATCTGTCAGCCCAGAGATAAGATACCCTTTGGAAATATCAATTCATTAGGGTTAAACGATTACTCCAGCGGACTCTGTGAAGGTACGGAAATGAATCCGAGTGTAAGTTCAATCTGACTGACTGTACAAAATATATGAGGCCGTCAGGTCGTTCGAACACGATGCATTTGCACCAGGGACAGTTCCAAGTTATTTTTCAGGACGCACTTGGAAAACTGATAAAAAGAGTTGAGTCCCAATCACGTTTCCAATCGTCGAAAGGGTGGATGAGTGGTACTCAAATGCCGTAAGTTCCACGTCAGATTTGATGGACAGTTGTCGGAGTGGATTCCTGTTAGACCTGCCGTTCCATACGTATCTCTGTTGGACTACATTCCGTCCAAACTACATGCTCATAAATTGTGAAACGCTGACAGTTCAACAATGTTGCTCTACGCGGGCTACACAGGTGCCTATTTATTTGTGGAGAACTCACTTGTCGACTTGAAAACCCACACTTGTTAAAATTCAACACCACCAGCATTTGTTTGTTGCCTTCTTATTTCAAAAAGTTTTTTGACTAACCCACTTCTAATTGAAACACTTGATTGAATTACTTCTCTTAATGGAGTTCTTCAGTACAGCAAACTCTCATCCATAGGAGAATCTGCAATCTGGCTTCCGTGTTTGTGAGACTAACGTGCTAACCGTAACACAAGTAACCGTACAAAAGTCGATCAAAAAACGTACCAAAAGGCTCACCCGCAACCCCGTGTGAAAAGCGCTCAGCTTGTCCGATTGATCCAAAAGGAGAATAAGCGGAGTCAATTTGTTTAATCTGGCTGATGTTCTCGTGATTCAGACCTTCTCAGTCAGATGGAAGCTATTGAATGGCTGAAAAACTGTGCATCTTGGATTGGTGGAGGCCTGGACTTTGTGAAGCTATTCCCCTTCAGCCTCAGAAGTGAATATTGTCATGGATTAGCTTAAACCTGGACATCTAGTTACAAAATGTTCAAGCTTGCCTACCAATTGTGCAAGCATGTTAAAAAAGAAGGCACAACCGTCACATTGAGGCTTTTAGGAGTATTTTGTGGGACACTCCAAACCGGAGCACTTCTCACTGTTTTTGACTCCATGATCCACTCGTAACTTCTTTTAAACGTTTCGTCTTGGTCTGCAAGAGGATCAAATCAAGCCATCGCCAATTGACTGACCAGTGACCTAGTTTCTCTGTAATAAGTCTGATCGATATCTCGATCTAACTCTATTAACTCCTTATATAATTGTACCGGCCTGAAGATGAATTATCGAAAACATATGTTCGCCTATATGTTAATGTTGAGTTAGTTTGGTCACATTCTTCCCAGTTATGTTTGCCCGACAACAGCCGCGCATACCATGGTCTGAATGAACTTATCATGCTGGAACCAGATCACACTTCTGGAACGTAGGTAATTCAATGACATGCCGTTAATCTGACAACTGAACAGCGCATTGAGCCGGCATTTATTTAAGTCATCTGTAGCGGAAGTGTGGGAAAGACCATTAAAGAGTTTAATGCAACGCTTATGGGTATACGATCGGTTTGGATGGTGAATGATTTGTCACAATTGACTGTTCATGATCCGTAAAGAAGTGGTTGACCGCTTACGGTAACAAATCACTGTTTTGCCAGGGATTTTTTGAGATGTTGGGTTACCTTCAAACACGGAACCTTTACGTAACGTTCAAAGACAACGAGAAACTCGTGGTGACCGTAAGCTTGGAATACAAAGCAATCTTCTGGACTAATCTGCAACGTGTGTTGTCATCATGACTAAGAAGAATCATGCCATTGCAAGCAAAATCACGGATGATATTTTCATCACCTTTTGTGAATTTATGGTTTAAGTACTTGCATTCTCTTTTCTTTTTGTCTTTACGTGACGATACCGTTGACACGTCAGTAGAACAGCACACCTCTTGCGGCAGATGGCAGATTAGCCTGCCTAACGGATATTATCAGCTCTGAGAGTCTTAAAACATTACTCGATCGGCACATTTGTGAGCGGTAACCGGCACTATAATTTTCGAAACCTAAATATTAGTTCAGTCTCACAGGTCATCAAAAGCGCATGTCTGACTGAATGAAATGTCACCGTGATGATACAGTTCATTTGGGAAATATCGTATTTTCACGTCGTCCACTTGAACTCACCGACACATGTCGGTTACCAATCCAGCACTGTAACGGTTACAGAGACGTGTGAATAGACAGGTGTTGTGGATCGCAAACCGCGGTGGTCAAATCACTGGGTTGATGACGTCGAACGCGCGTACACCCCCACTTCCCACTCACCCATTGTCGGCTAATCTGGCTTTGATTTCGGCTGTGTGTTGTGTCCGTTAGCTAACCCGACTCGGTTAGAGGATGTGGTCAGTCAGTAAGCCTTTTGATCTGCACTCCGGATTTTGGGTGTGGGACAGAAGTCCAGGAGATGTAGTATTTGTTACGGTGACTACCAGTGTTCTTGCTACCTCCATTATTAGACAGACTTTTCAGATATGCGACGTGCAATGAGTGGGTGGAAACGACCGCCGTCGCTTCGTTGTGATACTACTAGAAATTCTGTTTTGTTTGCGAAAACGCTCTTTGCGTTCACACCATTATAAAGGAGCCACCCTTTCCAAGGAGCAACTCGACTTTGATTGAAGCTATTCTGTTCAGCGCGGAACCATTTTAAAGTTATATTATGTAATTATAAAACATGAATCAACCAACTAACCCGTATGCCTTACAGCGGGAGGTTGCTGAAAGTTGCCACTACGTCCGTTTCGTGAAATGGGGTTGTGTGCTTAACATTGAGAACACGGCATGAACTGCAAAAATTTTCAACAACCTTCTAGCTGTGATCTCAACAGAAATTTTTTCATGCGACTTGTTTTGTTTTATATGTAGAAAGGCTTTCAATTAGACAAATGTGGATGAAACTTGACGTCTAAATTCGTCTACCAATCTCCCGCAAGTTCAAGCACCTGTATCTAAATGCCAAATCACAGATTTTAACGAACTCGCCTAACGTTGCACAACCAATCTCAAAAGAATTGAAGGTAATCTGTTTTCATTCATTGTTTCTCTCTGAGATCAAATTGATTAGGCATCCATTTTGGGATTGTTCATTCATGGAGCGTGGTCCGGATATGCGCGTCGGCAGATAGTACGAATGTTATGTAATCATCTCAAGTGATGTTTGTTTTAGAGTTCATTTGACTGGCGTCGAATGCCTTCTAAGTGTTTGGAAACGGAAGTAATGTACACCTTGGATTTGGTGGTATAGTATTGTGGTGGACACTGTGGGGACTTTCTCCGCTTGGCGTTGAAAAAACTGGCATAAACTAGCCTCCTAGAATTATGTCATACAATGCTGTGTGACAAGAAAAACGCTATACACCGTGACAACACTTTCTGGAATAGGTTAACTTGTCTTACCGATTTATTCGTTGGTGTGTGGTTTTGTTGTGATATCACTGCACAATAATTTGCTGTTGGTAATGTATGTCTCTTCGTGGTTTCGGTTTCTCCCAACTTAAAATGTACCATGCCTGAATAAGTCGGCTGAGGAAAAGGTTGTTTCAACAGGTGCGTAAATATAAGGTTTGTTAGTTGTTACTAGGTAGGTAGGATTGGGCGAGGTCGGTGGTCTGTATATAAGGGGTAGTGAGGCACGTTTTTCCGTTTCGTGGTTTATATGTGGAGGCTCTTATGCCTGTAAGTGTCTCCCAGCAATGAACATTCTCTTGCGTTTTATGTCTGTGTAGGTTTATGAACGTTTATAGTACTAATGAAGCGGGTAGCTCGTGTTGGTGGTTTTTGTTCGTCTGTCTGCTGACCCTGACACTTAGATTATAAACTTTTACCATCCATCATCGGGTATTGAGTGTGGGTTCACGTGAATGATATCACGTTGCTTGATGGTGAGCTGTTAAAAACCGACATGCGAGCTTGGCGATCACTCGGGCAGCAAACGAATTCACATACATAACTTCGAGTCTGTGTACACTAGGCCGATTCAACCACCTATTAAAAGTAAAAACCAAACCTTCACCATACTGAGCGCTTTATCAACCCTACAGCAGATTGACGTACAGTTAAACAGAGACAGTCTGTAATTCGTTGGAATGAAAAGCACACGGTTACCAAAATTGTCCACCTTTACCCGCCTCCCCCTCTGAGGCTGAGCACTTCCGGATTAACACACCTGGTAGTTTATAACGTTAGGATAGATGTTCGCCAATTCAGTTTAGTCGTGCCAGCTGACCCATCAGAAACAGTTAAAAGGGCGACACAGAGAATGCCAAAAGGAGATATTCAAGCTTCCATTTGCAGCTCGGTTGTTCTTTTGTAAAGTATGGACACCCTGAGGATGACTTCTCGATTTTACACGTGGTTTTTTTATTCATAATCCCATTCCTTGCGACTTTTGTTGTATTCGACTTTCTCATTGTTGAGTGACAGCTGAAGGCCAGTGTGGGCTCCCAGTAAACTATGATCAGCCCGATTTAAAGGTCAGTCACAAGACTTAATATGTTCTTCATAAGCCCGCCAGAATAAGAATGTATATCAGCCGTCTTCTTGTGTCGAGTACCATATACCACAGGACGTTTGTCAGTCTACTTAAATTCAAGTTTTCAACTGATATGACAGCCTACAAATCATTAGCCCGAAAAGATACAAAACCATACTTAACAAATCCCGAAACTGCGTCAACGAGGCGTCTTATGTCTGAAGTTGTGTAGTTGTATTTTTTCATTACTAATTAATCGACCGGTTTTTCACTAGTTTATCGATGAAGTTTGAGATCTGTGACATTATATGCAACTCAGTGGGATACTGTGTTGCAAATGTAGCACACAAGTTGACGGTTTTTACTCTGATTGCCCGTTACATTTGTGGACCAATCTTTGGCAACGTGGAGGCACCGGGGCTAGCGTTCTTCTTAAACAGAGGTTCCAGCAACAGTGTTGTAAAAGTCAACGACATAACCGAGCATGTGCCAAAGGCGCAGTAAGTCATATACACAACTTACACAAACAAAAATTGAAATGGTGCTGACAACACAGCATCATGCTCTGTTACACATTACAAATCCAACCGATGAGCGCTTGCTAGTTTCGACTGCGCCTCAAAGCAATCAAAGTAATGAGGTTTGTGATCCTTGGTTCACCAGCTGATTTGAGCTAGTGGATCGAAATGATTAGGACATCTAACGGATCACTTTTAACCACGTGCACACAGAGTTCGTATATGAATGGGTCGATGTAATCAGTTTCAACGACTCGAGGATAGTGATTACTCTGGGTGAAACGCAGACAAATAAATTCATAGAAAGCATCAGGCCGAAAAAGATGCGTGTACTACGCTCTCTTTCTGTGTTTAGAACGATACTCCCCTACTGACGGCTGTGTACTTCACCGTAGACTTGACTTATTTGATGGGACTTGTAATTCAAAATATGAAACTGAGGGAGCCTAACTTTATCTGGTCTCCCGAGTTTCTTTTAGCTGTGTTTGAGTTATCAGCCAAATACATCACAAAGCACCATGTTTTGAAGCTGTCCATGTGCAGCACTATGGCTGATCAAAAAACAGAGTATAGATCACTGGAGAACGGCTCGTACCGGATAGAACGTAAGCTGGAACCATGTGGTACTTAAGCTGGAATGACTGTCACTGGAATATACATTATTTACACGAGTGTGGGTAACCAGAATGACGTATTCACATGTTGCAGCATCGTATAGTTCCAATTACTTATGACCATTCGCTGTCAGCTTTGGGTACGCTTGATTCTCCTCTTGTTGGTTTTAATGCCGCTGATAATTCACAAACATTAAATCCATTTTAATTTCAGTGAACAAACACCTCAATGGTGCGACGTGAAACTAACTGACATAACTTGTCCGTTATTTTACATTTCTATTTAAGCGATCACACTCCGTTTTCTTGTATCCTGTTTCAGCTCCCAACCTTAAACAACAGCTTGATATATCGCTAGCCTTCAGCATTATCGGCTTGTTATCGGGTGCTGTGGCAATTATTTCGCAAGTGCTAATCCTGTTTGATAAATTTAGCAGGGGTCTTACTCTGCCAGTTGTCTTCGTGGTTTTTGTCGGATTAACTTGTGAGTTTTACTGTTTTGGTTTGTGTCCCATTCTGGGGTAGTTTTGCTACGGATTTGACACAATTGTTTTTGCAGTTCATTCTCACTAGCTCAGTTACAGTTCGGATGTGTTACCTGATAGTAATTTAACGTTGATTTATCACATGCATTCTTGAGTAAGACCATATCATCATTTTTCTGTCCAAGATTCAGTAAAAGTACACAGTATCACCATGAGATTGTGTTGTTTCCAACCCCATGTTGGTAACTGAAGGCAGTCCACACAAGACAGTGAACCGACACAGCCAGTTGATTAGCACCATTTCGCCTGTCTGTGTTTATGCTCGGGTGATAACAGGGAGAATAATGGATTCAACAGGCGTCAAACTATGTCTTCTTGGGCGTCGAAAAGAAGTCTGACTTTCACTGACGGGATAGACATTTAGTGTTTACGTACGTGCCATTTTCTCCTATGGTTCAGAAACGACCTCTTATTGGCGAACGCAGCAGCAGACAAGGTGTGACTGACCATCGACTTTACGGCCAGGTAGCTCAGTTCAATTGGGATGTCTGCGTGAACAGCCTAACGGTTTGCCACCGTGCATTTTATCAAACTGCAAATACATGATCAGCTGACAAAGAATACAGGTCAAGTGCTCTCACATGTCAGCGGATAGTTTACTTCGCAGGGCGTTATTTGGTTTGACCCCAAAAACTCGGTGTTCTGGCAACGACATGGCCACAAAGTGTAGAATTCCTGATTACCAGATTCGGCAAAGTCGACAAATATCGCTTACCTGTTTCGGGATCTCGTGTTGACTGCCGTGTTGACGCCTCCCGATGAGTCAACGATCCGCAGTCAATGGTGAGCTTGTATTCAGCTCCTCCGTTTAGGTCAGTTGTTCCCTTATCTACCGACTAATATCTAGAATGTTATTTGTCAATACAAAGGTGAGTGCAGGCTAGAACCACAGATTCTTTCGGCTAGGTTTACAGATGAACGGACTAAACACACATTTATGTCACAGTTAAATGTATTATAATTCCTCATTTGTGTTCGCGTCAGCTTTTTAGTTCGTTAAAAAGTTTGAACAAAATTGTGCTTTCGTCTCGACAGAATCCAAAATTTTGATCATCTTATTTATCAATCTGAACAAGTTATATGTCTTAGCAGTTGTTGCATGAACTTTGGTTTTTTATTGGTAATTGCCGCGACGAAATTCCTCATTATTATAACAATACGCTGCAATAACCCGATATGAACATGTATCCTCTCTGCGGTTATATGTGAAAATGGTCTCGAAATAATTCCAAAACGCGCAAGCATATTTTTGATTATTCAAATGAGGAATTTATGAATGCAAGGCGTTCATTTCGGTGTTTAGCTATATATTGAGTTACCACCTAATCTGGTCTAGCTCACTTCATCAATTCTAAACATGCAACAAATTCCCCATCAACACTCTCATTTTACCATCTTCTCATAGCATACAGATAACAGCAAATATGTTTTCCTTATTCATAATCGTCACATACATGAAACTGTTTTTATTCATACAAGCACATCTGTTGGTTGTCTTTTACTTCGCTATCAGTTTTCTGAACAAGTTGACAGTTTCCAAAACATTTCATTAACAACGAATAAATAAATAAAAATTATAATTACTGCTTGTTGTTGTTGGTCAGCAACACATGAGAACTGCATGGCTGTGTTCGTACGTTTTGCAGGCCATAACGCATATGTGCCAGAGTGTCCTCAAGAGATATGATAAAAATATTTTATGAATTTCGTCATACACTGTATAAGATTGAGATGTCAGATTCTTACAGATATATTGGCGTACAATAACCACTGTCAGTCCAGTTAATTTACTTAATATGGACATAAAGGTATATCAGATTACAAATTGCATTCCTTCTTAATAGCCTGTAATCATCCCACTAGATGGCTGAACGTGATCCATCTCAGAGTAGACATGCAGTGGTAACGATATTGAAAGCAGAAAATTGAAAATTGTCAAGTTCTCAAGGCACTTTCTCTCACAAGCAAACCAAAACTCCAAGGTCGAGGGCTAAGTATTTTAGAAGAACATGGTTGATCAGATCACACAGGGACGTGTGAGCATGAAAATACTTGCGATCGGTTGAACCGCTATTCCTATAGTTTCATCCGGAAAGCAAAGATGCAAATCCAAGAGGTCGGGATCCCACTCTCAGAATAATACATGTGTGCACAGTGAAATAGCACACTTTCATTGTCAGCTAACGGAAAATCCAGTTTTGATTGAACAGACAAGAAAATATTTGTCGATCTTGATCGTTCAAAAGCGGGTGAAGATAAAATCAGTGTTAACCACGCAAGGGTGAGCACAATAAAAACTAATTCTTTTAGCCCAGGTTTTTGTTGCATGATGTAATAATAATTGCTTTATCTGTTACTAGGCGGCTCTGTTCGACTGACATCAGCTGAAGAATCCCAACTTTGTGGGAAACGACTAACAACTGAGTTCTCTTCAGCCACTTCGTCGGAGTGGAAATAAGTCATATTTTGCGATATGTTAACACATTTACTCTTATCAGCAGTATGCTCAAAATTTGTAGATTATACATATCCAATAAATACAGACAGAAAATGGGTGCATATACATACAATCATACCAAGTTTTATTAAATCCGACCACAGCAGTCCGATGAATTTCATCAGCCACTTCTGTGCACACAACATCA
>LOND01000420.1:50985-63347 GCA_014220965.1 Paragonimus kellicotti
AGCCAAATTGTACGTATCTAACTCCTCAACAGCTCCCTAAAAATATGGCTTGATAAACTCAGTGAATGCAGAAAACACCTAGAAGTCCTGGGCTCTGGATTCCTCATTAAATTTGGAAGGGCAGTTATTGTGTAACCTCTTGAAATAATATGTAAACTTGGGCATCCTTCACGAACGTATTTGTATGGATATTTGAATGACAAATTTGTCTTGTGCTGCTTGAGAGATAGAGGACTGATGGTCGACCTCCGTGTTACACAAAATAAGAGTGGGTCTATATACGTGCGAGGGGTATTGCGATATGTTAACACATTTACTCTTATCAGCAGTATGCTCAAAATTTGTAGATTATACATATCCAATAAATACAGACAGAAAATGGGTGCATATACATACAATCATACCAAGTTTTATTAAATCCGACCACAGCAGTCCGATGAATTTCATCAGCCACTTCTGTGCACACAACATCAGCTTGTAAGTTCGGATGAGCATCGTTTAGTAAAAGGCCGGTTAATTCGGACTTCGACTGCATAACAGCGAACTGAAAGATGTGATTGGGTCATCTAGACCTACTATTATAAGATGTTTAACCATCGATGACGTGGGAGTTCGAGTAGCTGGTACATACATTTGAGTCTGTTGTGTCATCAGTTGTGTCACCGGATACGTTTAACTGCTCACTATAACAGTTTTCCGTATGTTCTATCTATGTAAATGCCACTGCAACTGCAAATGTACTGGCTAACAACGTTGAAGACAGAGTAGTCGGAATAAATGCATTCGCAATTGTAAACTAATTATGCTTTGAACTAAACGGAACTGCGCAGTCCCGAAAGTTCAGATCACAGCACGGTATCTTTCATTGTATTGTCCCGAGTGGATCGCAAATAAAGAAATTTATCATACTTCTGAGCCGCCCGAACGGGACAATTGTTCTTGTTCACGTTATTATTATCAACTTCTATGATTTTTCGGATTAGCCGTATTCTATTAAAGTTTACCTCAGTAACTCTTGTTCTACCAATGGTTTATCAAAGGTGCAAATATGCTTGACCCTGAGAGTTAGAGTTTTGATTAGATCAAATGTGTATGCAATAGGGGCATAACTGGAAAACTGAAGGTGATGACCATCATGTGTTGCTTTAGAAGGGAATGAATGCTGTTACATGCCACCTGCGTGTTTAGTGAAGAACACACCCAAACAGCTTAACCGTTATTCAATTTCAGTTTGTCGCCTGAAGATATTGTCAGGTTAGTTGAAAAACTTATCGAAACGATATACATGTAGAATCTGTCAGGATTCTCGGCTATACGCAGTCTATCGGGGCAGCTGTAAACCTCTTGATTCAGGGCAGAACAAGACAGAATGTTGAAGGTTTACTCGGATAAAACTGGTTCTGTACATAAATAAGCAACGGTTAGCAAATTACACAACTTACAACCAAGTGAACTCTGTGCACGGAATTTAACCGTCAGCAAATAACCAATAATACGGTAGCGTAAACAGTCCAATGCGGCGGTACAAAATAAACAAAGGGCGAGTTCAAGTGAGAGTTCGTAGTGTCTACGCAGAGTGGGTTACGTGTAATAATGTAAGAAATGTTCGTCCAGTATTTAATGTAATCAATACATGGGGATATATAGGTAGGACCTACAGTACGACAGTTTGACCAATGGATTATAGGTATGGGAGCAGTTAGGATTGGCATTGTGCACACCACTGGCCGTGGACGGGTGGCCGGGCGGTAGCGTCGCTGCGATGGACACGGTGGTTGGGTGGTTTGAGCGTTCAGTCGTCCTTTTGCCATCGAACTCTCCATTTCGATTGGAGTAATCCGAACACAACTTCCAGTGATTCTGGCTGGAATCAACAATATGTCAACAAAAATCCAAATAATACTGACGCATCCCTTGTACTATACTGTTTTGGCTATAATATCTGATATTTGCCATTCAGTTATTTCGAAGATTTTTTCCAGTGACGTTAAACTTGACGAACAACCCATGGCGTCACTGCCTGTCTGTTTACGCACAAGTCCTTTAAAGTCACAATAACGTTATTTGCGAAGCAAAATTAGGCCTTCAAGGTGTACAAGGCTCTGAATATAAATCTACTGACATAAAAATGTAACCACCTCATGGAGGGGGGACGTTCGTAAAATGGGAATCAACATCCATGGAATCGTAACATCCTCAACATTAGATTACCGACCGGAACGCGTCCGAAAATTTCTTCGAAGTCAAAAGAGTATTTCGGACAACGTACGGACAACATTGTGGATAGAGTCTAAAATATCCACTTGCTCCACCAGCAGCCTTATAGGGCACAGACATTTCCATGCACAAGATCTGGCGTAGACATTTAGTGGACTTTTGGGGTAACTCTCATTCGGATGAGTTTACTGCCGATTTTCTCCAGTTGACTACTGAGTTCCAGGTACCTGTCTATTCTACAAGTGTACTTGAAGTTGCCCTACGACGTACAATTTTGACAACGTTATTTTCAGTTGTTAACATAGTTTTACTTTGCGAATCCTACAGGCTAGTTGAGCGACAATTGCGCTTGCTATCCTATCTAACACTTCAGTTCTTAGCCAGGTTGGGGGACATCTTCTTACGTCTCTCTTATCAACGACTACCTACTTATAAGCACAACGCGGTCTTCTATACAATAGAAGATTACCAACAACATGAGTACGATTTAGACAGACATTTGTCCTACAGGTAGGAATCACAACTGGACATTTGGTAAACTTTGATCAGATGGCGGCTTATGAGTGTGCCCAGAACAGCAAGTTCCGCAGGCTTATAGACAGTTGACTGAATCGTTTACTTTTAAGCGTTTGATTAAGACGGAATTCTAGTCCACCGTGGCCATTTTCACTCCTTAAAACTACCATTGGGATGAATAACTATCAAAGACAATAACATGACGTACATGCATGAAAAACAGTATTCAGAGTAGAACAAACAATTGAAATAATTGTCTTATACTTTACCGGTTAAAAATCAGCACCATACTCACGCTTGTTTCATGTTAATAGCTTAAAAGCACCTTGGAAGCTGTTGTTTTAAAAGATACCCCAAATTCTTTATGAAAAGCGACCATAAATCAGACTGAAGTTGAGTTGTTTGGAGTTTTAATTCAACAGAATAAAACCAAATTGTATGTCCTGGTCGACCCACGTTTGTTTCAGTGTGTGATAGAAAATTTGGACAAATCTCTGGCATTTACATTGGACTTCGCGGATTTTCGATTATTTCAAATTGAATATCACTAGCTTTTAGATGAGCCCTGTGGCCGGCCCACTTTGTAAGGAAGCACTGTACTCGAGTTTCGCCCTCATTAGGGATCACTAGCGATGCATGTACCTGTCCGAGCCGGAATTTTCAATCTGGCCCTCGTGCTTTTGAGATTAGCGTGCTAACTACAACGCCAGTAACACCACACAAGGCGTGGCCGATCAATCATATCTAAACGTTCATTCGATTGTCCCGATCATCTAGATAGGAGACAGTAAATGTTCAGCTAACTCCAATCGATTACCCAGCGATCCGGAGCTTCTCAGTCAGTACTTCATTGAACCAACTGTGCAATGTATATAGTTTGTATTGAACTTGTTAAACGGAACCCATTTTCTTGTTTATACCGATTTGAAAGTAAAATAGGAAGTGTCTTTATTGTTGTCAAATAAGTGGTCATTTAATGTGTTATGCAAAAAAAGTAAAACGAACTCATTTGTAACAAACGAAAAGAATAGATTTCAGCGCATACAATGAGTTCATTGTTCACGTTAAAGCAATAGTCCTTATTGAATTTTTGCGTTTGTTATGTTTACAGTCATCTGCTTTACAATCGCTACGGGAGTCAGTTACAAGGATCTGGTTGTTTATACAGGAGCATGGTTGCTTTCGGCCGCATGGATAGCATTTGTCAGCTTGGTAATGACACTCATATTTTTCTTCATGGACTTGAAACAAGGTATTGTTTGATAATGTAATTCTTATTTTTGGTTTGAGTTGGGAAGACTCTTGACACCACTCGAACTGTGCCAAAGTATTTGCTTGGAAGATAACGGTCTTTCGGTTCTCATTCATGTTGTTTGCGCAATACATTTTCATCGACTTCGTGTTGTTTCTGTAAACCAACTGGGACGTTGACATGAGCCGTAAGCTATAGACAACCAGCAGACTTTCAAGTTATGTCGAACGACAAATTGCACCGTACTAAGAAACTGACTGGACTGAACGCAAAACTATTTGTAAGTAGACGACAGAATGTTCTGCCAACTAAATCCTTTACCTTGACTTTGATCTTATGTTCCAGATTGACGTTCTGGAACACTCACTTTCTCTAGCATAGTTAATGTGGTTGGAGAGAAAAAAGTATTGACAAGTTTTGTCTCATACAATGTCTTGTCCAGATGTGAGTGTTACAAACAATCGCGAAGATCTGAACCACACTACTGAAACTTCCGCTTTTTTGAAAATATCCGTTTTCACTGTTCATGTTTTAACATGAGCAAAACAAAACGAACATGATCGTGTTTTGATTGAAAATCATGTACTAAGAGTTCTGACACATCGTTAGAATTCTTGTCACTGCTGCTGTTGCTCAGTTTAAGGCTAGTTTTGTAGAAAAGACAAGGCAGATACTGGGCGGAAGTTTGAAGACAATCACTCCGAAACTAGACTACTATTTGATCAACGCAATACGGAGCGTCCGGAAACAAATGCACGTGGTCCATTGGTGCACTCAGATTGTACTTGTCTTTGTAGTTACCACTGTTATTTTCAACTTACTCTCGTTCTACAGTTCAATTTTCCAAACCCATAAAACCCGCTGATCTTTCAGTGAGTCCTCAAAAATTAACATTTCTGATTGCCAGTTGTTTCCTTATAATTCCACTGAGTACTCGGAGGTTCAGAGAATTTCCGAGTTAAGGCAGTCAAATCGGTCAGCTCTGTACGTCGTTAGTCACTGAGAAGATAGCCGTTATAAAGCCCTATGATCACTGCATCTCAAATTGGCAGTATTTCACGCACATTTGTAGATTGTCGGTAAGAAGTTCTAAACGAGCCATATTTTTGATAAGTCCCTCAGTCGCTGTATTAAGACTTGAAACTTTGTGTCAGAAACTGTTTTTTTTTTACATTGTATCTCTCTAGCACAGTTCGCTGTATCTCGTCACATAAATGCCTCAGTATGCGGGTTTACATTACGAAGTTCAGCGGTTGCTGTTAACTCAAACAACAAAACTCAATAACCATAAACACACAAATCAATGCGCATCAACCATCAGGCAATCTGGTACCGATAAACACGTCTTTCTGTACGCAGATGGGGTGACATCAGTTTGTTAATTTTTATTGTCTTCATGGACCAAATAAGCCTTCTA
Organism: Paragonimus kellicotti; assembly: GCA_014220965.1. Lineage (NCBI taxonomy): Eukaryota > Metazoa > Platyhelminthes > Trematoda > Plagiorchiida > Troglotrematidae > Paragonimus > Paragonimus kellicotti. The sequence goes on from LOND01000420.1 coordinate 56,388, forward strand.
TTTTTTTCGTGCAACGTATCCGATTGTCCTTCTTCGGCTCACTTGAAGTCGACAAGTTAACGGCTACTGAACAGTCTATGACATTTCTTCTTCTTGACTTGTCTGATTTTGACCTGATTCAGATACTGTGGTATTCATCAGCATTTTGTAGACCTAAACTGGAATGTGTTCGTTAACTCGATTGCGTGGCTGCCGCCTCGCTCTGTCTAGGCGTTTGATCCGGCACGCATACGAGGATCCACAAATGATGCTAGATTTAGCACATGATGTCTCTACTCATTTTTGTTAAGGGAAATGGCTGCTTTGGTTCGTTAGGGGGTTGCTTAATAAATTCGCCCACATAAACTTTAGTCAATCAGATTCGTCGTGATTCTCCTAAGTCTAAAACTATACTTCTTTTGCATATTGTTCAGTTTGTAAAATTGCGATTAACTTCATTGCGGGTTACTTTCTCCTCAAGTACTTGCAGTTTTACTGCCCGTATGTTTGACATCATCCATAAAACTTGATCACGGCTCTCGCATTTCTATAGACGTTTTAGTCAGCCCCTTTGGAAAAAAACACTGAATCCGAGTTTCGTTCTTGTTAGAGCTCACCACCAGTGTACAATCTTGTCGTAACATGAAGTTTTACCCCCGAACGCCTTTCCATAAACAGTCATGTTGACCATTCCACGAGGGACCTTATATTATGTTAGATAGAATAGTCACAAGCAAACACATCCCTAAGAGTAATGTTCGTTATAATGAGTATCATCCTCCTTTTAATATATCCCTGCTTTATTAACGCACGTAATTTTCTGAACTTTAATTGTTCAAGCGTATAGGAAGTCATATTCCTCGATTAATATTTTTAAACTATACACCATGAAACCTCCTTAAACCAAACATTTCTGGTGACCCGGAAAAGAAATCATTCTAATGAGGCAATGTGCTTGAAGTGGCTTGAATTATGCCGGCAGGAACATCTAACAGTTCAGATGTGTCACAGTTTCGGCCGTAGTTTTAACACTAACGATTCTATGTTTATGACTGAATCAACCTCCCGCAGCCAACTCGGTACTGTAGCAAAGACTGCACGCCGAAAGATATTTGACAGAACTTTTGGAAATGCGTGTACATGAATCGTAATCCTGACTGTGTCGGCCGTTTGATCAACGCCTTTCATACCTCATTCTCCATATAGTTAACATCGTGTGTTAGCTTTATCAGAAAGTGGAGAAAAAAAATTCCCAAACGAGTACTAAACCTCGATTTGGAAGGATTCCAATGTGCCTGGGATGCCCTATAACGTTAGGCCGCAGCTTCGGTCACTTACAAAAGTTAAGTGCACAATGATCCTTGAAAGTTAAAGGATTTAACACACTTTATGGATATATAAATTTACATCAGTCCGAAATTCGCCTTAATCCCCCTTGAAATACCAACTTAATTTGGCTCGAAAGTTGTGATTGAGGGCAATGCAGTCCAAACTTAATTCTCATAGCACGAGCCTTAATTACAGGATAATCTTGGCATCATAGAACTGAATTTTTCAAGAACAGTTATCCGTTCGACCGAATCGGTTAATAAATTACTATTGATTAATATACATAATTAATCTCCACGTAGCATTAACTAAATAAACACCGGATGAAGTTCCATCTAGCGACCTAACTTCAACCGTCCGTTGATTTGTACGTATTACTGTGTATCACGTGTGTGGTTTATTCATTTTCAAATACATTAGGCCAACACAAAACATACCTAACCTCCAATTATCCGCACACAACTGATACACTGTCTCAGACGGTAAGTGACACATCAATGTGTCGGAAAAATTGACAATTTCAAGTAGACACACAAACTGATCCCAATACGTCAACCTTCACTTGCTAAACTCGATTATGTAATTCACGAGACAGTTGGACACAAAAGCATGAAATGTTAAAACACAGTGTTCATTCTGTGAAAAACTTTTCAAAATATTCCGAGAGAAAGTTGTGTTTTCTGCCCACACTATAACTGCAACATATTTGTTTCCGTACCATCAGTCTTACTTAGTTCTCCCATATTTAGCAACAATTACCTTCTATGCGCTTTTCCGGATAGAAGTGATCACATACGTAACTTCTTAACCTGTCATGATATCAAGGGCACATGTTTTGAAACAAACTGTAAAAATTATGAAATTACTGTAAAAATGAAACATCTCAATTAACCGTTAGNTACCTAACCTCCAATTATCCGCACACAACTGATACACTGTCTCAGACGGTAAGTGACACATCAATGTGTCGGAAAAATTGACAATTTCAAGTAGCCACACAAACTGATCCCAATACGTCAACCTTCATTTGCTAAACTCGATTATGTAATTCACGAGACAGTTGGACACAAAAGCATGAAATGTTAAAACACAGTGTTCATTCTGTGAAAAACTTTTCAAAATATTCCGAGAGAAAGTTGTGTTTTCTGCCCACACTATAACTGCAACATATTTGTTTCCGTACCATCAGTCCGACTTAGTTCTCCCATATTTAGCAACAATTACCTTCTATGCGCTTTTCCGGATAGAAGTGATCACATACGTAACTTCTTAACCTGTCATGATATCAAGGGCACATGTTTTGAAACAAACTGTAAAAATTATGAAATTACTGTAAAAATGAAACATCTCGATTAACCGTTAGAGTTTACAACATTGGTCAAACCCAAATAGGAAGTTGCCGAATAACCATATGAAAAAATACTGTGTAGCGAACAAGCTCGTTTTCAGTGATTCATCATCAGGCTAAATACATCACATTTATATCACAAATTTTACAGGGGAATCATTAAAGGGGTAAACGGGGAAATGAGGTCAGTCAGTTCAATGTCACGCTGCAATCAAGTACCCACTTGAACCGTGGGTCTTGACAGGCTAACAGGGTGTGGGGTTGGCCATGGCAGATCCAAAGCCTGAACAAAACGTTTCTGGGCGCACAGGGGTGGGTTGTACAGGCGAATTCCAATAGCTTCAGCTGTGGACAGAATCCTACGCCTCACTGCCCTCGACTGGGTGGCTTTAACTCGGTAGATTGGACGAAATGCATCCGTCACATTGACAGTGATTTGAATCCACCAGGTGCGATAGTATGGCGCTGTTGACAGATTTCGTTATTCCACTGTTGAGCCAAGCTGGGTAGTGTTCCCGGACCCGTTCAGATAAGCGTCTGGTCGTGCGGCCAACATAACTGGTTCCACAGGAACAAGTGAATGAGTATACACAAAACGAGGCTGCAGAAACAGGCACTTTATCTTTTAGGCGTGGGCACAAAACCGGATTGGACGTGAAGTGGACACGTAATTTAGCAGCGTAAAATGTGGTATTACCGCCCTTGTGAGTCTACGTGTGATGGTTTCAGCTAGTGTGTCGCCCTTGAAGGGTAATCCGATGTGTACAATTTTCTTTTCCGCTTGATGCTTATTGAACACCCGCTCTCCGTTCACCCACCTGAATGATTCTCCTGTGTATTTTGCGATGTAAGTGTGATGTATTTAGCCTGATGATGGATCGATGGAAACGAGCTATTCGTTATACAGTGTTTTTCATACCACGTCGCTTTTCTAACTTTGGGAGGTGCCCATGTAGATTTTGCTTGTCGCTGATAAGTGACGCGCTAGTGTATGTGCGATTAGGAGTACGTAAACTGTTGTGAATAGCGTTCCTTTCGCCACGAAGACATCGGTATTCCAGGTGGAACAAACTTAGTTTTTCGAGCTTCGAGACACAGGTCAGGGTTCTCATTCCTAGCATCCTTTGGTAGCTCTTTCAGTTAGCCTTAAGTCGTAAGTGTGGAAATGGAAACAGGCCCGAATGTTCAGTTCTAGATGCGATCTTACTGAGTTCAATAATCAACCGGATGAGTCAACAGACTTCACGCTACCTAGACCATGTTCTACTAGGCGCATGGCAGTATTAGATTTACTTGTTATTAGCGCGGAGTTTCGAGAAGTTCTTACGCCTCCTTGAGTAACAGTACCTAGATCACGTTGCTGAGAGACCGGTCAAGGCCGAACTCCATCTTCAGAGTTAGTTCTTCGCTATTTCGCGGAGAAAAAAGAAAATGCTTTTATTTATGTCAGATGGCTGGCGGTTTTGTGCTGCCCAGAAGTGTATTTTATCCGGGTCAGCCTTGAGTGTTTCCATTTTCTGAAGTCTGCGCTGGTACCCAAAACGTTATATTATCTACGTGGATTAAGCACTTACGCTACATATGGGCAATGAAATCCTTAATGAATATAACGAATATCGTCACCCTGATAGCTGGACTCCCCGTGGACATCCATATTGAGCGTTTTGTCTGAGAGTTAGCTCTGCAATCAGTCTTACACTCGACACAAGATGCTGCAAACCTTCATCCCGACTAGCAAATATCAAAATCCGCCCTATCAGTGCTTTCGCAAAAGCTAGGCAGTCTATAGGCGCATCCCCACTACAATTCACTGTCTTGGTTCATGAGTCGACTTTCATAAATAAGTTTGTTTTGCATGGGTGTCTTTGAAGAAATTCATGCTGTTGAAGCATGAAATGGTTACTTTCCCTCATTTAGCGTCGAATGTGATCGTCGATTGATTATTCCCGAACTTTGATATGGTCCTGGGTCAAGCTACGTGACGATGGTTTGCACCACTGCCACTTTCACTGCGCGGCGGTGCTTCCATTTAATGGAGGTTCTGCTGCCGTTCCATAGGTGAGAAATTAAAACGTGTGATGGAAGCTGCGAAAGAGCCTGCGTGTTACGTGAGGACAGTATGTGGTGCCTTGTCCGCACCAGGTCTCCATCAAAACCAGTATGTTGACACGATGATGTGCCTATTGGCCTCTGCGAGTACTTAATGACCTTCGTAGTGTTACAGTCAAAATCAAACAATACAGTGACGTAGTCGCTCAATCCTAGCGAATTGATGCATTTGCAAACGCAAATCTAGTCGGACGATGTAACGCCTGGAGTCTACCTCGTCGAAGTCTGCATATTTTCCGTTAGACCCAGGTCCAAAATGACTTCGACGGACCAGGTGGCCAATGAGTCAGGTTTGCCGGTGGCGGTCAGGAGTTGTAAATCTGCGTGAAAACGGCTGAGATATTTAATTTGAAAACTTCACTGATCCGCTAAACACTAGACCTGAAACGAGTTTTTCATTGTCGAGTGACGTGGCTTCCGGCAGATGATAGCTGACACCGACTGTCAACGTTGTACTATCGTCAGTTCTAGTTGACTTTTGGGAGAGGAATATGTCATTAAGGAGGTGGCCTGATGCAATGGTAAATAGATTTCCACTCCACTGCCCCAAACCTTTTCTTGATCGCGGTGAAGAGTGCTGAGTCCTTATAAAAAAGACCCACTACGTTTGATGTCTTGCGACAACCACGTCTCGGTAGTGTCAAGTAACTGGGGTGAATTGTTGTCGCAGAGGTGGTGCAACTTCGGCAATTTGTTTCGAAAATTCTGTGCGCTTGTGCGTAAACACTTCCAAGGGTTCGCTGTCGTGGAACTGCCAATATCGAGTGGCCAACCACAGCTGGTTGCCGACATCAACGACTCTGACTACAGACCTTTGTTGGTTGACTGACGAAGGAGCCAATGATTTCGGCGATCAACACGATGACCCTACCATCGAGCGTGTCTAGCGGACTTAATTCCCTGATGATTTGTTCTTTGCTAACGTGGGCAAACCATGTGGAACCTCACGTCGGTTTAAAAGACCATTCAACGAGAATGCCACGATTCCAGTATATCTGAAGTCATATTTTTTTGGAGCGCGTAATCTGGATGATTTGAGCATCCAACACGGGCGAGAGTTGAATGTAACGTTTAGTTTTGGATGGGGCTCACTGATAAGTTTATAGGAGTGCAAGAGCTTGGTTAGCCACAAGCGGTTGTGGTTGACCGCTTGTCTTACAGTGTATGCATTCGTGACATTGTGAGGTCAAACGACCGCCGTAGGCCGAAGCGGTTTCCTTATGCAGGCATGATTAGAGTTCAAATCACGGCTGTGGCAAGAATATGTACATGTTTTGGGCTCTAGAAGGGTGGAAATTAAAGAAATGTTCGTATTTTCTGAAACGGCCGCATGGAGGTTCTATGTGGACGTAAAATGTGCTACCAAATGTCGGCGATGTTTAAAGAGAAAGTAACCACAAAGGTTCGCGTAAACATAGATATACAAAACGATTATTTCCAGCTGAAAATTCGAATAGAACAAACAACAGACTGTCACAGTATACGTCGGAGAACATTTCACTGCATCTCTGCTGATTTCGCAACAGAAGAGTCGAATTTGCAAAATTTCAGACTATAAAACAACCCCGAAAAGGCCAAAGTTCAATTTCAGTTCGGTTGCTACCACGGTGACATCTGTATCACAAACAATTCTCTTCATATATGCATAGAATGGGATAGCAGTGTCTGATTGCAATAACCTCGGCATATTGTAGTAAACTTCTGTTTCGAGTCATGATCGGAACACAAAATGATTTTGATGAGTCAGTCACCTGTTGTGTCATCAGGTGTTGTTTGCTGATCGATGACGATTGCTCCTCCCAGGTGTTTGCTGTCGAGGTGCCTGATAATGTGACCGTCTGGTGAATCGATTTTAGTAAGTGTTCGACAATCCTGATCCCAATCCGGCACTCAGCACCGCAACCACATTTGTGTTCACTGATTACGTTGGATTTGGTGAACCGATGCGTCGGTTGCACAACCGTGGGAGTGGGGGTTTGGAAAGCTACGCATATGACCACTGGCTTCGCAACGGAGAACGCGCGGACAACGACTTGCAGTCCAACTAATCGACACACTTTATCTCTTTTAAACATCAGTTGTAAAACTACTGCTTTCTGGGTATTGTGGACTGTGAGTTAGGATGCACGTTACTCGTACTGAATTTCCTTACAAATCTTTTCGAATAACCGTTGTCTAACAAAGTCTACTTATCT
>LOND01000420.1:64698-78360 GCA_014220965.1 Paragonimus kellicotti
TCCAGTATATCTGAAGTCATATTTTGTTGGAGCGCGTAATCTGGATGATTTGAGCATAAATGAGTGTGCCGGTCTATGTAGAAGATAAACATTAGTCATTGCTGCCGTTAGTCTCAATCTGCTGCTATTTGAAGACCACTGATCAGGATCGTGGTCCAAGTCAAGATCATCTGGAACAACACGTGTAACTATGTACCCAATTCTGACGTGGTCAGGAGAATTGCCGATAAATAGTGAGTCCGTTGCTTAAGATGTTCCGGAAGAAGAACGTTCTATCGGTTGCTGCCGGGTGGCTCTTTGTCGACTAGATTGGAAACGTGTTTTCAGGCAAGCGGAACCTTTCAAACAGAACACCGTCCACACTTGATCGCGGCCTTCCATTCAGATAAAACTCCCGGCCAGCCTATTTCAAAAGGAGGGACGAAGTTCGAATTTCGCTCCCATAAGAACTCATCAGTAGCGCATATCTTCGTCTAGACAAGAACCTACACCCTGGCTTCCGTGCGTATTATGCCAAGGCGTTATCCATAATGCCAGTAACCTCACAATGGGCATGCCCGAATGACTGCACCCAAACGCTTAACCACAATCTTGTGCGACTAGTGGTCAGTTTGCCCGATCGCTTTCAAAAGGGAATAAACAGAATCTGTCTGTTGCATATTATGACCGATAACCGGTTGGAACGCCCCCTAAGCGTATGGCTCAAGGTACTAGTGAAAACATTTATGAACGCCCCAAGACACCCGTTTGTTGGACATGGTACTTATGGTATAGAAGTGTCATCAACTATCCTAGAGAGAACAGCCTGCGGTGGAGTGCCCGATAGTTGTGGACGCTCCTCATTGCTCGCTGGATTAGTTTTTGGTGGATTTTGTGGAAACAGGGAAATTAACACTTGCATTCTGAATGAGAACCCATCAAAGAAACGCGTGGAATTTTGTGCGATTATTCGGACTTGTCCATCCGTGTTTGTGGCCAAACTAACTTTCCACATTCACTGCCGGTAGTGTAATTTTCGAATATGGACTCGCCAAGGCCACACCTGAGCGTGGTATATGACTACTTACAGCAGCCTGTACAATTTCCTTACAAATCTTTTCGAATAACCGTTGTCTAACAAAGTCTACTTATCTAGCGTGTCACTGGTGCGAAGCATTATTGCTCGGTCAAACGGTGTGCGCATCAATCCTCTATCAGACATGCTACTAAAGAGGAGATGTCAAAATGTAGCTACTGAGAGGTAAATGTAGAAAAGGATAGATAGAACGCTGAATAGGTATGTCCACTTTCTTAATTAGGCTAATATCCAAGAATGAAAGTCGGCCGTTAGTCTCATTTTCCAAAGTTTAGCGAATGTTTGAATGCAAACAGTTCACTTGGCCCAGCAAACCCGTTACCTGGATCTGAATTCTATTTAAATCAAAAACGTAACATCAACACGTCTATAGAGGAGCAAATTTGCCAGTTTGTCTGTTATTTGCCTTCTCGTTTTGGCAGCAGACACCGGACTGAGTGTGACTGCGCATGGCGACACCATCAATATGACAATAAGCATAAGTGGGCGTTTCGGTTCAGTTTCTAGAATTGTGGTCTTTATATGACTTGAATCGATAATTGTTAGCAAAATAGGATAGTTTTCTTTAACGACACGTGCATAACGACTTTATGTCCAACAAAGTCGTGTTTGTTAGACATGTTGATGTTTTCTAACAACGCAGCTAGCTGGAAACTGCTCATCAGACGGTAATTTTTCATACAGTAATATAGTAGTGAATTCAATAGTTTTGGTAGCCGTTTGACCAAGTTTTACTATGGAAAGTTGGGCATGGCAAGTGCTGGTCTTAACAGAATTCCAGGTCTGTACACGTTAAAAAGACCGTATATTTGAGGAAGTTGTCCATCACACGGTGTGAGGTCTTTGAAATTGGTAACGCAAAGAACAGTTGTTACGTCCTCTGATCATATATTTCTCGAAATATGAAAGTAAATTAATGGAAATCAGCAGGTAACTAATCCTAACACACTACAACTTACCCTGATTGTCCAGTCACTTTTCAACATGACCATCACGAGTGGAAAATTTAAGCTCACCATGAAATCCTACAAACTCTTTTTTCAAGGAAGATTGTCAGACGCAGACGATCCATCAGTCGTGGTTGAGACAATCCATCGACAGTCGTTGACACACATGGAGGATCATATCAAGAAATAATGAGACTTTAAGTAACTTTAACAGTAATTCTGGTAGAACGGACGAAAGCGATCACATCTGTTACGCCAACAAAACATGAAAATGAAACATTTCGCGCTGCGCTTCGTTTGATTCTGGCTCAGTTTACTTTAGATGGCTTGAAGACATGCGGACGAATTGTCTTTAATCAGCTTGTCTCTTAAAAGTCCTCACGCCAAAAGTAATATGATAAGTACACAAATGTCTTCAAACTACAAACCAATAACTTTAAAAATTCGAACTAAAAAACAGCTTTCTAAAGGATCACTCTAGGTTTTGTTGACAACGTTTAACGCGTGGATCAAATTTAGCTTACATCAACAAGCTTGGCTGGTATCTGACAAAATAGTCATATTTAAAACTTGAGTCCTAAACAAACTCAGAACGCAAGTCTACCTGTCTGTAAATTCACCGGTGTCCATGAATTTTGAAGAAGATGAGTAATTTTGAACGAACACATTTTAAAAGAAGCTGACTCCTTGAATAAGGTTATTGTACCACACAAGTCAGTTCACGCTCTCTCTGAACCAACCAATGGAACTGGGGCAAATCAAGGGGAAACAGTTGATCATGCGTAAACAAATACATATTGTAATACCATATTATAGTTGGCATGCAGCCAAACAGCGCCCTTCTTAGTGCTTCTATCATGACTGATTTCACTTTGAGAATCATAAATTCATGAAATTCCGTAAATTCAAGCTATCCTCCTAGATTTAATGAGGGAACCGGAAAATACCGCTCAACATCTCGTACGTTCACACATACATTCCAATACTAGATCTCATTTATCCCTTATGATTAAAAAATAAGATGAATTCCACTGCGACTTGCTGATAAGGCTTTTATTGAGCCTTGTTGATCTACCGTGATCATTGCAATGCACATTTACCTGGTCGATACCAAACAGGAACCGCGTAATAGATTCCAGCCACAAGTCACGTGACGCACGCACTGGTTGACATGACGTTCGTTACACCGGGATATTTGGTGTGTGTTGCAACCACTTTCAGATTTAAACTGTCACCTGGAAACACCAAACGCACAACCAACCAGTTTTGGTTCATATTAACAAAACGTATCGCTCACTTTAGACAGCAGGCAGAAATTTGTTAGATCAACTATTTTGAAAGACACGCTAACTTGACTTATAAGAGTGAGTATACAAAGGAAATTAATCCTTAGAGAAAACGCGATCCTTTTGAACAGGACTCACTTGAGGGATTTTTGGTTACAATGAATATGACAAAAATTGCGTCCTACTTCACCCCACCTCGCCTATTCAAAGTGTTCTCGTTTGGGCATGTGAGGAACTTAGCTTTGAAACGTTCTTGTTGTTTTGACTGTAGCGCACTTGGTGTCTTTATATTGGTCAATTTTTGTGGCTACAACGGCGTGCAAGTTCAGTAACTTTTGACTCAGCACTGTCTTGACTAGCTATGGCGACCTCATCATGAACTTACCGGAATGATGGAAACATTTCTTTGGTCAGTAGCATTGGTCATGATTGTTGAATGATCAACAATTATTCCCCGATTTGCGTATTTTGTCCCTTCGCTATGCCACAAAATAGCAGATGGCGTATTTTCACCTATTAATCAATCAGAGTGTTCACTTAACGTCGTGTGTTTTGCCGTTCTGAACATGTATTTCGCATGTGAACGCTGTTTGGTTTGCACGCTTTCTGAAATGTGCAGGAAAAGTTTGTAAGCGGTGAATGTTTTTGCTGCCAGCTTAATTGTACGGTGATACTATTCTATTTTATCTATACCGTCGTACAGACATTTCTACGGTTTCAAATTCTCTTCTCTAACCTATGAGCAATTTCTTTAAAGTCACTTTACTTGACCCATGAACAAGGTGACGGTCATTCCGGCAACTACTCAACAAAGTGTGTTAGTTCAATCAGTTAACATTTCTATTCAGGACACTTTGCTAAGTATCAGCAGCGTTTTTGCGTCAATTTTCGGGTTGCATCACTGACGATAGTTCAGCGAAGTAGTATCATAGTTACTGCGGTTTCCAGTTCGTCCGGTGTTCACCATCGCGAATTAGTCAGTTTCACTAATTGAACTTTTTTGTATTAAACTAACTCAATCCTGCATTGAACAGAGGAATGTCAGATGGAAGCCAACCAGATTGTGTACACAACAACTAACTAACTTTGTTCTTTGTTCGGCCAGTGAAACGTTTTGTTCAGAAAGCAAGTTACGACGTATTTCACCATCCTCGAGTCGGTCCCCGAAACTTCGCCGAACAAGTCATCGATGTTAACGATACACTGTCACTTTATGGACCGTTGGATGACAAAGAGTAAAGTATTTGCCTTTGTAGTTCAGTCTAGCGTTTGGAAGATGCTTCTACTAATATGATAGATGTATTTTTTTGCAGGCATTAAAATGGATTATACTATCTGTCAACAGTTGCGGGTAGAATGTTTGCCAAGAACCACTCCAGAATTTCTGGGATGTTTTGGCTCATACAATGGGCTACACGGAACAGAAAGGTGTTTTAAGAGAAACCATCAGTAACCTAGCCCCGATTGAGCTATAAGTAGAACTGAGCAAGTGATTTTCTTTCCGTGAGAAGCTGTCGCCTTCATGAAAGCGAACGCAACGAGCCATACACAAGCTCCACAGCCTCGCACAAAAATATAACCGTCATTGTTCTGTAACTGAACAAAACAGTCCAAACCACCAAGTGGATTCAACAGGAATCTAACAGTATGGTGAAACAACCTAATCAAACAGTGCTTGTACAACGCAACTGTTTTGTTTTGTGCTCCGCGCTTCAGTTCAGCACATCCTGACTTTGATAGGTTTTAGAGTTACCAAATTAAACGATGGCGTGTCAACTGTGGTAGACTGAATCACGAAAGTTTTTCCTGAATTATATTTACGTCAGTTTACAGTGTTTTAATTACGAAATAACTGCCAAAGCAGAGAACCCACACAATGTTTTCACCCAATTATGATATCTACACATAACTTGCAGGGTAAACAGATTAACTTTATATGGACCTAAGTAAACGAATCAGGTGAAGACTTCAAAATTAGTAAGTGTTGTAGTGAAAATGGAAGGAAATCGATGGGCCAAAACTTGAAAACTTCCATCAGTTATATGTGGAATTGTATAAATAACCATAGACGAAATGAGAAAGAAAAGTCCAAGAGTTAGTGGACATAGTACAACGCTTTCAATAAGTTGTAATACCATAAAATTCACACAGAGAAAATAATCTTCTTTGAGAAGGTTCTAATTTAAAGCATGCAGTCCAAGGAACCGGGGTCTTCTGAAGGTTACTTTATAGTTCACGCCGGAACTTGTTAACCGAATCCAGTAGTCACACACACACAATGTTGTCCTGACTACGGAAGACCCATCTGAGTTCTGTTCCTTTTGCTGTTTGATTTCAAGTGCAACACTTCTGCCGAAGGCCACGCGGGCAGTATATTACTGCAATGTGTTGTACCAGGCGTATCATTGCAAATTATTAGTTAATAATTGTCTAAACAGTTCGCCTTGATGGAACTCAGGGAAACAATCTTGTAGAGAACTGGGTGCTCATCTCAAACATGGACAGAAAGTTAGTAACAACATATTTAAGGAACTGCCGCATCTGCACACACTCGCCGCGAGCAAATATATATATTTTTGAGCACTAAGAGTGTATATTTTACGATATTCTATTTACAACTGAGTCATCGTACTTATGGCATCAGCCGTTCGAGTTGATTTCTAATTCACTTGTGATTTGACGGCTGCCGGTTTGTCCGTGTCGTGCTACTTTGTTTGCGGGCCGTGAGAGTCCTAACCTCATGGACAGTGATTCATGCAATCGGATGATTTCGTGTGTTTTAACCATTGCAGTTATGGAGATGGATGTTACTGTCTCGTGACCGGAGGAATAATTACCGGGGAAAGTGGCAGTCATTCTTAGGCCACGGGGTGTTTTCCATATGGATGAAAACAACCTACTCATTAAGAAACAGTTTGGGGTATCAAGCCCGTCAGGACATCCTCGTGACTGACGTGTGAATAGCCATAACCATTCAATTAATCAGAAGGTACGCCAGGATTAACGAACTTTACTTCTTCATCTAATAAATCCACACCTTGTAAGCATATATGGTGACAGTTGTATTGTCGACTAAGCACTTCATGGTCAAAGCAGTACCTTTATTGCTCATATTTTTGGTGAAGTGTTGTACGAGAGGGTACTGAGGCAGTTAAGTAGAAATCCACCAGCTGACAGAAATTGTAGGCTGGGGAGAAACTTGTTAATCAGTCCTCCAACGGGTTTCTCTAGACTGAAATGAGGTGTTTATGGACGTTCAGAATATCCAAAATGTTGAAAAAACATTGTTAGAAAATGACCAGTAATACATATAGCAACTATTAAGAGTTATATCTAGCAACGATTTTGGCTGAAGACAATCTGACATGGTTTTTAAAACTATGGAGAGTGTTTCAGGCGGGCTCTCAACCTGTATTGGTTACATTATTAACAAGCGATTTGACAAATTCGATAATTTAAAAGAAACTCAATTGTGAAAAATCACCTTTGAACACTGTTATCTGCCCGTAATTAGCGTAGATGGACTCCGTCATGAACTGTTTGAGGAAACCTCTCAGGACAGTCGATCTCCTGGATCATCTAGTAAATTCCCTATAAGACAGTAGGAGGGGTGTGTAACAAGATTCAACGGTGAAATTTCTGAGTTCCTGGCGTGTCTTCGTGGCTCAGCTGGCACACCTGTTGCGGCGTTTGGGAACGCCGTTTCTGTCGCCGGTTCGAATCCGGCCCACTGACTATTTTTCTTTTGAGAAGTTTCACATGATAATAGACGTTTAGTAAGTACATGAGGTAGACTTTGCATAATTTCACACCAGCGGCGCAATGGTCAACAGGGTTGTCTCATAACAGCGTGACCTGAGTTCAAATCTCGGCTGCGGCTAGAAGACCTGATTTTTGGTGAGCCTTTTGGTTTAGGCTCATATTTTTGTAGCCCTTTATACGCTTATGGGACGATCGGTACATGCCTACCATATGTATGAAGTAATTAGTGTATAAAGTTTGACTACTCACAAGCGACATAGTAGTAAGACTCAACGGAAAATAACCACGAAACCAAACGATAACCACTCGAAAGAGGCAGGCTTGAAAGTCTACCTAAATGCGAAGGCTGCGATTAAATTTGAGTGATGTTCAAGTTGAGATTACAGTTAGGCCTGACTTGAATGGACATAGTATTTGGTGGATGGTGCTGCAGTAATAACCTGGTTTAGTGTCACTAGTCGTTGAAGCCTCAAAAAGTGCGTTTCACAAATGAGTTGGTGCGGTTAATAATAAAATACTAACCTCCTACTGAAATTGCTGTTCGGCCTCTGCTTGGGTTTGAGAGACCTGGCGGTGACCCAAACCTTCCGTTTATTTGTTTCGAAATAAGTTTCCTGCAGCAATTCTTGTCTCACTGGTTGATGCCGGTCAAAGAGGCCACGCCGAGGAGTTCTATAAGCCTTGACCTCGGACCTAACCTAGTCTTATGGAGTTATCATTCTCTGGAAGGACGTTCAATCTGGGGTCAATATTTGCTCCTCTAAAGACTGTCTTGTGGTTTTATTAGAGTTCCATTCACTTAAGACGTTGTTAGATCCATAATCCCCTTACGATCTTGGAAGTTGCAGTAATTTAGAAGAGCGATGCTAACCCCGTGTTTTCAGTGGCTGAGTTTCAGCCCAACAAAAGCCTGCTGGATATCAAACTTGGTAAACTGGTTAGATTCAAGTGATCTGGGATCTCCATTCTTGAATCTGAAATTGTCAGTCACAACTAAACAGCTTCCTTAGCTTACTGCTACCAGTGCTCACAACATTTTCAAGTTGCGGATTAAATGCCACGTAACTGAATGAATATCTGTAATATATGTAGCCAGCCCCAAATAAATATGTTGTGTGACCCAGGTGGATAAGGTGCTGAACTTCCGACTTCATGTGTTAAGTGAACTTCTTCAACCTTAATCACTTATGACACAACTTCGAGTTTCAGTCTATTGGGTGTCAAAATATTTGTTACTGGTTTACGATGTGTGTGTTCGAAAGAACCTAACATACCAGATATCCTTCAAAGCAATACAACTCCACTTGACAAGCGCTGAAACTTTTATATCGCTGAGATGCCTAATACCTTCTGGTCGGGATGGTGTCTCCGGTTTACGAATGGAAAACAAACATGCGGACTGAATTGCCAGAAGGTCGTCGCATAACAGACGGTTGCGACCGCCGTGAATTCAGTAGAATGGACAATGGAGACTAGCCAGTCAAATATGATATGGTCCCTATATTCAGAGAAGCACAGGGATTAGGCGGTAAGATTGTATGTCTGGCTTGTAAGACAGCTGACCAGGAATTAGCCGATTAAAACCCGATAGGTCATTTTGGTTCAAATCTACTCGATAGCTGATTGCTTGTCGTACAGTGTAGGTCAGTAGCTGGTTTGCTCGGTTTTCACCAGATGTAAATGATGGACATTATTTTAAGCAGTTCTTTGGATTTCTAATTTCTACCTTAAAATAACGGTTTAATTTAAACCAAACTACGTTTACCCACATTTGACAGTAATGTTTTGTACTTTGCTCATATCAGACTTCAAGGTTCAGATTTGACGTTCACTTTATTGACGGGTTTTTGAGCAACAGACGCAAGTTCAATCGACACACTTCTGTGGCACCCGGAAATTGGGTTTCGAAGTATGTTATTTCGTAACGCGATGAAAGTACTTCCAAAGTAAGCGTTTCCAGAGAAAAATGTAGCATTAGACTTAGAACCTTCGTTTCTGGCAGGCTTTTGATATGACGTTTGCTGTATGGTGATGGGTTTCTTTTCCGCAAATATTTTACGGTTCGGCTGACTTCATCATTACAAGCATAAAGTACTCCGATTTTTTCCTAGCAGGCTGACATTTCCTGCAAACTTTCCAATGGTATCTAAAAGATTTTCTTTTGCAAAAAGAACACTGGACATTTCGAGTGTTTATCCACGATAGTGAAGAGGCAAATCAACAGCGGATAGGCTAAATTGATATGCACCACAAAAAGACTTCCGTATCTCAATTAATCATTTCGGCTTGAACTAATAGAATACTGCTTGTAATTGAACACAACTTAGCACAGAAGACTTTCGAAAGGTTTCTCGTAGCACAATCGCACTTCCATTTAATTCCTCGATCTCATTTTGCAGTACACTGGCACCCTTTCGCAGAACCCCCGAGAAACTAGCTACGACTTTCAAACCACTTACAGTAGGTGCATGCTGATGCCGTCAACAACGGTCTTTCTTTCATAGATTACTAGGCAATGACAGAAGGGTGAACTACCTCTGCTTGTGCGTTCCTGGTTGCCTGTGTTGGTTCATAGATGTGGAGAAAAAGTGTACAAATGAAAGTAAACAAGAAGAAACTTCAGTACAGCTGCTGATGTGCAGCTGTACCGTCGACAAAAACTAAAACACAATGAAACAACGTTCAGTGTAAAAGGTAGTTAGGAAATTTTGTAATACAAGCTACCTGTTACATGTATGCTGATCAAGTAGAGATGTAAGAATCTCAACCGATTCATCCTTGACCACAGTGGTCGATACCAAACAGGAACGCGTAATAGATTCCAGCCACAAGTCACGTGACGCACGCACTGGTTGACATGACGTTCGTTACACCGGGATATTTGGTGTGTGTTGCAACCACTTTCAGATTTAAACTGTCACCTGGAAACACCAAACGCACAACCAACCAGTTTTGGTTCATATTAACAAAACGTATCGCTCACTTTAGACAGCAGGCAGAAATTTGTTAGATCAACTATTTTGAAAGACACGCTAACTTGACTTATAAGAGTGAGTATACAAAGGAAATTAATCCTTAGAGAAAACGCGATCCTTTTGAACAGGACTCACTTGAGGGATTTTTGGTTACAATGAATATGACAAAAATTGCGTCCTACTTCACCCCACCTCGCCTATTCAAAGTGTTCTCGTTTGGGCATGTGAGGAACTTAGCTTTGAAACGTTCTTGTTGTTTGACTGTAGCGCACTTGGTGTCTTTTATTTGGTCAATTTTTGTGGCTACAACGGCGTGCAAGTTCAGTAACTTTTGACTCAGCACTGTCTTGACTAGCTATGGCGACCTCATCATGAACTTACCGGAATGATGGAAACATTTCTTTGGTCAGTAGCATTGGTCATGATTGTTGAATGATCAACAATTATTCCCCGATTTGCGTATTTTGTCCCTTCGCTATGCCACAAAATAGCAGATGGCGTATTTTCACCTATTAATCAATCAGAGTGTTCACTTAACGTCGTGTGTTTTGCCGTTCTGAACATGTATTTCGCATGTGAACGCTGTTTGGTTTGCACGCTTTCTGAAATGTGCAGGAAAAGTTTGTAAGCGGTGAATGTTTTTGCTGCCAGCTTAATTGTACGGTGATACTATTCTATTTTATCTATACCGTCGTACAGACATTTCTACGGTTTCAAATTCTCTTCTCTAACCTATGAGCAATTTCTTTAAAGTCACTTTACTTGACCCATGAACAAGGTGACGGTCATTCCGGCAACTACTCAACAAAGTGTGTTAGTTCAATCAGTTAACATTTCTATTCAGGACACTTTGCTAAGTATCAGCAGCGTTTTTGCGTCAATTTTCGGGTTGCATCACTGACGATAGTTTAGCGAAGTAGTATCATAGTTACTGCGGTTTCCAGTTCGTCCGGTGTTCACCATCGCGAATTAGTCAGTTTCACTAATTGAACTTTTTTGTATTAAACTAACTCAATCCTGCATTGAACAGAGGAATGTCAGATGGAAGCCAACCAGATTGTGTACACAACAACTAACTAACTTTGTTCTTTGTTCGGCCAGTGAAACGTTTTGTTCAGAAAGCAAGTTACGACGTATTTCACCATCCTCGAGTCGGTCCCCGAAACTTCGTCGAACAAGTCATCGATGTTAACGATACACTGTCACTTTATGGACCGTTGGATGACAAAGAGTAAAGTATTTGCCTTTGTAGTTCAGTCTAGCGTTTGGAAGATGCTTCTACTAATATGATAGATGTATTTTTTTGCAGGCATTAAAATGGATTATACTATCTGTCAACAGTTGCGGGTAGAATGTTTGCCAAGAACCACTCCAGAATTTCTGGGATGTTTTGGCTCATACAATGGGCTACACGGAACAGAAAGGTGTTTTAAGAGAAACCATCAGTAACCTAGCCCCGATTGAGCTATAAGTAGAACTGAGCAAGTGATTTTCTTTCCGTGAAAGCTGTCGCCTTCATGAAAGCGAACGCAACGAGCCATACACAAGCTCCACAGCCTCGCACAAAAATATAACCGTCATTGTTCTGTAACTGAACAAAACAGTCCAAACCACCAAGTGGATTCAACAGGAATCTAACAGTATGGTGAAACAACCTAATCAAACAGTGCTTGTACGCTAGTTAAGAGTAGGTCGGTTGCAGCTTAGACAAGCAACCGTTTCTTCATTGACACCTGAGCCCGCATGCTATGGGCGACCTCCAACATCCTAACCTATTTCAATGTTCGGCGTTACGTTTTCCAGAAAAGTGATCAATACAAACCACAAACGTTCCTAAGGAGTTCGCCTGGCAATCCCATATTTTTAATTTGATATTGTGTTGGAGTCACTCTGGTGTTTTCAGTCTTGTCTCTACAGTCACCTCAGTAAAAACTTATTCTGTTCATTCACATTAGTTATTTAACTGTTGTTGCCCAATTAATAAACCGTTCACTGCCTTGGTTGCTTGTAGGTGAAAATTTGGCCTGGATGACCGGAACAAACATCCGAAGGACGAACCCTTTCCTACTTAGCGAACCGCAAGTCGGTGTCACAAATGGTTCTGTTTTGCTTAATTTAGATTTGAATTCCGACTTGTGACTTGCTGCTACTAGTGAACGTCAACCTGATAAACGGAATGATTAAGCTTTTTCCATCATTTGGACCGGCGATTTCTTCATTCTTGAATTTCCAAACGATTGGTTACACATTCATCAACATTCACTATAGATGCGATCTGTTTCAGTTGTTCTATCCTGTTGTGTTTGCAGTTGGGTATGACCGCGGTTACATCCTGTTAAGTCCTTGTTTCGCGTTAGGTCACAGATTTCATCCAATTTAACATGCTTGCTTACTGAACTGCTTAAGGAATTCCAGGATTCAGGAAATATTATTGAATGTTTGCTATTTGTCTGCTATTTTCCGCTGTGTTGAGGCTGAATTGGTGTCACGTTTGTTTCTCGTGAGCGGAAATCATCAAAATTGATCGCTTATCATGACGATCAATATGTGTACAGGTTTTCGTTCGTAAGCTACTAGTTGCAACCATCTTGCTAACGAACACCAAAACAGAGCGGTCAGACAAGCGCAGGTGATGACCTATGAGACTGAGTTAGTATTAGTGGTTAGGAAACTTGTATATGCCGAGCAAGTAATAGTTGACAACCTTCAAACGATTCAACCGTGACCACAGTGTTTGGCACTGTATATTGATGTGGACAGATCCTAACTATGAAACAGTTCTGTTTGCTGAGCCACCTGCCCGTTCCACTACTCAGTTTCAGTGAGTGACCTTTTAAAAATCCGTCCTTATTTAGTGGAAGGAGATGTGCTAGTGGATGTCCCGGGATGCGGAGAATATTGTAGGTATTAACTAAATCTCCCCTATGATTTCTGTAATTCACTGCGAACTAATCGAATTCTGCCAACCTTTCCGCGTAGGGGGATTATGTGAGTCCCTGAATACTTCTAATGGTCCATCTTTGAACACTTTCAGTAAATACTAAATCCTTTCCTGATGTGAGCGGATTATGGAAACGAATATGGTAGAAGATATTTTGGAGTGGAAGGTTCCACAAATTCTTTCTAGGAAGTCCAGGGTTATTTACACTTTCTTTGAGCTATGACGGCACAGTTTGTCGACAGAGCCAAATTGTCTGCCATAATGGTATGTTGAAACAAGCAGCTTCGTATCGTCAAGGTAATAATCAGTACAGTTTTGGTAGCCGAAGCACCTCCACATTTGCTGACACTGAAGAGTATGTTCATTTCTATGGACCACTGAATTCGGCAGTTCAATTCGTTTTGTAAGTTCACCACATCTTCTGCACACTCTGAAACTCCCAGAAGACTTTTTATTGGCGTAAAACGATATCGGTGAGTTGACTACACCGGGTAGCTCAAAAACGAAAAGAATGGATTGCAGGAGTCCTAAGACTGATCCGTGCGGAATGTTGCTGCCGGCTGGGAATCACTCTGACAGCCGTCCATTCACCGTGACGTTGAATCTACCTGCAGATATGTAATCCTCTATCCAGGTGAGTAAGCTCTCCTCAAGATCATGTCTATTCAGCTTTCAC
>LOND01000420.1:84769-105308 GCA_014220965.1 Paragonimus kellicotti
TTGTTAGCTAACAATTTGATTTACCGTTGACGTAGATGTAGCCTCTCTTTTTCAATGAAGAATGTGGCGTGTAGCATAACTGTGGAAGCGTTATTTCTCTGCCGTGGACATTATTCGTAGTATATACTGTATTAATTTCTCTCTGGCAACGCTTGACCCGTCAGAAAAATTTGCGATGGACGGACACTGACGTGGTTTAATGACGTGTCTTAGAAACGGATAGTCCCTTATCACATGATTTGAGTTCATTTGATTGTCTACGTTGACTTAGACAGGGCTTGCACTTTTTTGATCAATTTTGGCCATACCGCTTCTACTTGCTTCCACTGGGAGCGGCTGCAATTAGCAGCATAGCAGGCAGCTTATGGCTTACAGTACAGAACAGAATTCAATCTCCGTCGTTCACCACGTTTAACACTTAGTCTGCGAACATCTTAATCTCTGGTGGTTATGCTGGTTTCACAGCCTGAGGTCCGAACACGTCTGAATGCAGTTAGCTGCACATAATGTCTGATATGGCTGAAAACCTAAACCAACGCCGGGGCCGCCATTGTGGATGTTGTTACCGTGCCTCCCATAAGCTATTGCCATAAATGCTGTAATTTAAAGCGGTAACCAGTATTTTCACTCACATTCCTGGGGCTATAATCCGCTCCATGGCCGCGGTATTTGATGAACCAGCAGGGCTTGTTTGGATTTTCACTTTCAGTGCAAGTGTTTGGTATAGTCGTGAAAAACAGATGAGAATAACTCAAAATAGGTATTGGTATAATTGACCTCTTGTGAATTCTACGGAACTGCGGGAAGGCCTTGGGACAACGGTTGAGGAAAGGCTAGCATATTTGGTTCTTACAGGTACCAGAATGGCAATTTGCAGAGTTATCATAGTAACCGAGTTGTTTGGTAAGAAGTGTTTGATGTTCAATCAAAATTCAGCAGAATCTTCGAAGGTTGCATTTGTGTGTTCCTTGAGGCCGATTTCGCAATGTAGCACACATTAGTAAAATTGAAAACGGCAGTTTGGCTACACTGTTATTTTGGCTTTGAACTTTCCGAATAACTAGTAAGGTTTGTTGGGAACAAGAATGAGTGACATCAAGTTTCAACAAGCACTAGCACAATTTGAGTTATAACTAGGCAAGCAGCATTAAGCGCAAGTTTTCGCCTTTGACGATAACCTCGCCGTGTTAATCTGAAGGAAGAGGCTCTTACTTTGATAAATGCTGCTTTACGGATAATCTTATACCTATGAAGAATCAACACTTTTTTAGTGTCATGAACTAGAAAACAAAGCTAAAACGGGAATGAACGTTCCTTACGTTTTATAATAAATACACCTCTTCATTAGAGCGGTTATTGGACGATGAAATTATTAGATTGTGCACCTTCACGCAACCAAGATGTCTAGACGCAGTTGGATAGGCTGTAGGTTCTTTAAACCTTTGGAGAGGTGTTTCTCAAAAACATTCTCAGGTTGTCAGTAAAACTTCCACGACAGAACAACCCTGATTTACGTGTTCGGCGTCATTACATGAACGTTTCCCAGTTCACACCACTGTCTTAGATCAGGAATTGTGAATACGTTGTTTATTCCAGTAAAAAGAAACTGTGTTCAGCCGTATGAAAGTTAGCACAAACTAATTTCAATTATCTATTTTGTCTGTTGAAAATGTAAGTAAGATGCAACCAGAATTGCTGCAAGTCAGGTTGCCAGCGCAAATATGAGAATGTCCCGCTAAGACAAACCTACACAGACTACCGTAGCTACGTTCTAGTTAATAAACGAGTCAGAAGTGGAAAAAGTGAGGGGTTTACTGAATAAACCCATCTATAAGTTAGTAAAAACAAAACAATTATAATGATTTGTATGTTTCATTTTTGATCTATGTACATCCAAGAAATTTAAAAAATATTACTATTCGATAAAAATCGCCCAACATAACAATACCTCAATACGTAGTAAGACTTAACATCAGATTCACGCTAAATTTACAAGTGATGCATTGAAGCGAAATGCATTGGACTTTTCCAACGATAATCTGCGAAGGATAACAGAAAATAACTGACTAGCGCTTCTCAACTGTTTTGCTGTGGGTTTTTTGTCAGAATGCAGACGAGGTAATCTCAACAACGGTGCGCAGCTGCACTGTCAAAAGTTGCATTGGGGAGGTAAAACGATTACAACCTTCATAAGCCATAAAAATCCTAATTTGTGATTTTTTGGTTACTCCCATTTCTGTTAGTTGTGTACAATACAGCCTCTGTGCTTAAGTAAGTCAGTTGCAAACTGTTCTTTCTCTTGGTCCAAGATTTGACACGAACGTGTTTTTTCACACGGAACTGGACCTCCCAGCACAATGTAAAAAGTTAACTGAGTAAGTCAAATAACAAAAAACAATAACAGCTACAAATTCCTTAGCCGTAAACCTGTGCCTATCATAGAAGCAGTGGAATGTTTCTCAAATGCAGTGTCCCAGGTATATTTCAGTCCGAACCCAAGTCCACGCCGAGCAAAGCTGAACTGGTTTTGAGCGCGTATATTTAGCTGTGCACCGTTAATCAGAAAAAAAAGCCTCAGAATATTTTACTTATGAGCACTTTTCATAACTTTTATGAATACGCTGATCAAGTTGTAAGTTTTATCTCTTACCTCATATTCAGTAGAATTTTGTCGGAATATTCTCCCACCCAGCCTACCATTAGCAATAAATCCGTGAAAAACATGGAGTCATTAAATTGACATTGGCATTCCCTTGCTGCTAAGTGCACACACTACCCAACGGAGTGTTTTTGATAAAAAATTTAATTCAACAGAAGCCACTGCTGATGAGCATAAGGTTTTAGTAAGATATTGTCCTGGTTTTCTATATTCTCGGAGCCCATCGTAATATGTAATAATGTAAGATCACTGTTGTACATGACCTGGTCTTAGTCACACTCGAAAGAGGTCAACAACAAAACGCAACGAAACACCATGAACCTACAAGCGCGCAAATCCAATTAGGGCGTTTTTTCGTTAGTTCTCACAAAGAGAGTGATACGAAGTCCATTTTTTCCTTCAAAACCGCCTCCTTCCTCGAGAAAACGATTTTATCCAATCAGAATGAGCGGAACTGTCCAGAACAGTCGAGAGGTAACCTTGGCTATTTTTTTACCTGTCCGACCTTTATTCCGCTATCCTCATTGGTGGATTGGTTACTTTAACTATTATTTTCGATAACC
The DNA here is from genome assembly GCA_014220965.1 of Paragonimus kellicotti. Lineage (NCBI taxonomy): Eukaryota > Metazoa > Platyhelminthes > Trematoda > Plagiorchiida > Troglotrematidae > Paragonimus > Paragonimus kellicotti. Next base: position 87,992 of record LOND01000420.1, read on the forward strand.
GTCCTTCATTTTTCTCCTCTATCCAGGTGAGTAAACTCTCCTCAAGATCATGTCTATTCAGCTTTCACAGCGAGATGGGGCGATGAACCCTGTCAGAGGACTTGAAATAGTCAAGGTAAACTATGTCTATGGACAGCCCTGCGTTCTACAACCTTCGTCAAAACATCACGATCAGTCGGCAAATTCATGAACATCCTCTACGAAAACCATGTTACTCCATAGTGATGAGTTGAGATTCTTCAACATTCACCCGGACAGAGTCGTTTAATAAGCTCCCCATTACTTAATAGACAAATAGCCGCAGCGTTATTCGTCGAGGGCTTGCTGGGTCGTCTCTGCACCTATCTTTGAAGGAAGATGTGACTGTGAACTCTTTCCAAGCTTCCGGTAGACGGCGGGTTGATGAGGAGCGATTGGAAAGTACTGTAAGCGGTTCTTCAAATTCCATGGTACTGCTTTTCAATACAATTTAGGTATCAACTCTGGTCCGATTGATTTACGAGTAAGCAGGTTCTCTACTTTGATTCTGACTTGTGGCAGTGTAACTTGAGGTAGTTCAGTTAATCTGCCGTGCAGATAAGTTATCGTGTATGTAACGTTCGTTCGGTTTAGGCAGCGTAATGTTTCCTGTAGTCAGTGTATTTGATGTTCTAGATAGTGTTTCTACTGCTGTTAAGTTTGATTTGTTTCTTCATCTTCAAATATACTTTCCGCAATGCGGCTGTTTGTTTACGTGTTAGAGTAGTGTCTTATCGCTGCAGAACTCTCGATGTCACTTCTAACCACGGCTTTGATGTATGACAGAACCGTTTGTTTTTTTGATGGTTTAGCAAAGTGTGGGCATCCTTCTGCAGCAGACTCCGTCCGAAGAAAGTTCGTGAATATCCATTACTGAGAAATACTCGATACTGGTATTTCTCTCCCTGGCCGTGGTTCTCCTCAGTACTGCCATGTGGTTTAGCTCTTCTGAAAAACACTGAAGTGCAACTTCTTCACTTCAGTCTTTGATGAGTTGCATTCCGGTAGGTTGTTGCACTTGAGCTTTTCTGTTCCATTTGAAAGTTCGCTGTTGGTTTTGGCTCCAGAGTAGGCTAAAATCAAATACCATTCGGACCACTGATTAGGAGGATCCAACTCGTTCTGTAAAATTGCTACAACTTCCGATACTTTAGAGCTGGCCAGAGTCCTGCGTCATCGGCGTAGAGTACCATCGGTGATTTCCCTATACTGCGTAGTTCAGTAAAGAAAAACTGACTAACAGATATCGTAAAATAAATCCTAACCGGACACCATTGTTCACTGGGAACAAATCTGATAACTGTTCGTTCAACTTGACGTTAAGTAGGCACTCGCAAGGGTTGTATTTTTGAAATTTACATAGCACGATGAAGAGATCAACCCTATCCGAAGTTTCAGACAGGTCAAAATAAATCTCACTGATCGACAACCCTGGGTCGCCGGCCTTAGTCCAACAGTCTTTAACAATCAGCACACTTAACAGAACTTGGGGAATTTAAGTTATTTCAGATTGAACTTCACCCGAAGTCAATCGCAGTTATAGCAATCAGGTAGGCCTATCGGCTATCACACTTCGAAAAAACATTAAACTAGAGTTTCGCAATTACTGGAGATTAGCATTTGTGCATATCCAAGTCCGGACCGAAATTTAAGCCCCAGCCCTCGTGTCTGTGAGACTAGCGTGTTAACCACAATTCCACTCCCCTCACGAGAGTCACAACCGAGTGATCATATCTAAACGTTCAATCCCAGCTTCGCGTAAATGTTGCTTAGATTGCTCGGTTGTCTCGATAAAAGGTTAAACGGAGTCGTTAAGTTCAATCCAATCAATAGCCCTTCAATCAAGACTTCGAGGTTTGCTTAAAGTTACTATCTTGCAGTTCAAAATTTAAAAGGTGTTTCACCTGAGGGTAAATTTTTCTGAACGTTTCAGTCGACCCCCGTCGAAAAAATCAAGATATCCGAATATTGTTTTTATTTGAATATTGCCAACAGAATGCATATCTACTGTAATTTGGGTTTTAAGTGACAAGAATATGGACCGCAGTTTAACCTCCATTTATGTTCAGGACATTTACTGCTAAAGTGTCCAGAAGGAGGTAAACCTCCAGCTTAGTGCATCTGTCGACAGTGGCCGACTGAGAGTTTTGTCTGAATGAGGAGGCCGTGGTCAAAACTTTAGCGATGCTCAATTGCTATCGAAACCTATCCACTACGACTTATCACGTGATTATCCGGATTTCTTTCGTCTTTATAAATATACTGCTGCGTCTAACAAACATGGAAATAAGCTAGCTTACAGTCGTTACGACAAAACATCTGACATTTCGCAGTGAATGGGCTGTTAAATGTGTCAGTGGCACAGTTTACCGCCTCAGATATAACCGTACCAGAATTGAAAATTGACGAGAACGTTTTACGCGCACTATCCTTTTTAAAATTAGAAAAGTAAAAATGTGTCGTCGTGAAAAACCAAAAGCGGTTACAATGCAGATAGCATTTCTAGACTTTGATAGACCACGAAACATGGCTTTACGTTCAACACTTGGCATCAGAAGTTGATCTACATGAACAGTACCAGCATACACCATACTGATCATATCAATGTCTAACTGATTTTCCCGTTTCTGTAGGGCACCAGTCTTGTGGGCCTTGAAAAACTGGAAGTGAATAAATGAAAATAAAATTTAGCTAATCCAACCTAGTCATGGCTAATCGTATGATGTACGCAACACGTAAACTACAATAGGCCATCTACTACTCCCAAGCCTACTGCAAATAATACGGAGTTGTTAGCTGTGCTCGTCTTCTTGAATGCTCCTGATAAACTCTTCGTAATTATTGTAGGCTTATACCTTCACTCAACACCGTTCTGCTAAAATTCATTATAAGCTATTCAATTGATTCTGCCTAATAACCCCTTTTCTCTAATATCGCCCCTTCTATGGTGAAATTATCGGCAAAACATGCGAGCCCACCATTCGGCTGGTTCCATCATGAATACCGGATAATAAGCCAAGAGCAGATCACTCGTAACATTGGAATAGTTAAGTTTCCGTTGTACTACTTTCCCTCATTTAAAGGTAAGTTGTCTAACAGGTATCCCAAGCATGCTTCAGGGACACACAATGGGCGACGCGTCAAACGGTGGATAAACTGAGCGAACGTTTATTGCTGGTCTAGGTTTTCGGGTCGAATTTGAAATCAGAGCCTCCAAACTACTATCTATACAAGTAATGAATGCTGAATTTTCAACACTCATCCAGTTCATGTACGGGCTGAAGTATTAGTCTTTGTGTGTCACTGCTGCCCATCAGATCAGTTGGTTGTCCAGAATACATTGTGCGTATGGTTAGTTGATTAACTCCAATAGGCTCAACAGATTTCACTCAGTCACACATCTACATGCCTGATAAGAAAAACGGTAGGAAACTGATATTTTTGTGTCAGATGGTATTGTTTGCTGTAGTTAATACTACCGTGAACTCCACTGTTGAGAAATTCACTTAATGGTGAATGAGGTGGATCAGATTTCACACAAATTATAGTTATCGTCAAATGTACTGAAAAGCGGATATACCGCGTCACCTCGTTTAATGCACTTAATGAGTTTTCAGAGCGATCTGAAGGTAGACATGAAAACCAAGCTTGAAGGTTGATTAGTGAAGTTGCTAGAAGCCTCATCATAATTTCTCAGCAACGGGTGACGCTTGTGCCAGCGTTTTTTGGTACACGTATTCAGGGTCACGTTTCACCGGTAAATGTTAACAGATATGCTGCAGTGAGTTATTCTAATTGCGCCGACCTTATGACAGCTAACAGTCACACTGTCAACACCACTATACATGACCTCTAGAATTGGTCCCAGTTGACCGGAACGTGAATACATCGTCAACCAAATTCGACATTATTTTGTACTTTCCGTACAACCTCTCATGCACATATGCAGCCATATGTTCTCCAGTTCCGTGAAGAATATAAACGAAATTAATACGTATAGAAAATTGGCCAGGCCCAGGCTGGACGTTGACTGGATATTACGTCATATGGTCGAATGTTTGTGTGCGGTTAGGTTGGATGTGATTGATCTGTGACCAAGTCGATACGGTACACTGAGTAGGTCGGTATATCGCAACCTACATGGACAGGTCAATATACCAATTTCAACAGTTTTGTGCCCCTTAAACAGAAACGAAATCTAGCCCAAGGCCTGGCAACTAGAGCAAGAAAGATTTGTTCGGATGACGCAGTAGAACAGGAACTGAAAACAGTTCAAAACCTATTGAGGGAAAATGGCTATCCGGAGCAATTCATCACTTCAAATATGAAAGCCAAAATTCCGCCTGAGGTAATGCCCACAGCTGAAAAGAAAGCCGTGTTGATAAAACTCCCGTTTAAAATGGGATACTGTAGCAGATCAGTTTCGCCATTGCATGTACCGGTCACTTAAGACGTACCTCTCTAGTGCAACCTTAGAAGTGGTTCACAAATAATAGTGGAGGTTAAGATCGGGTGCTGAAGGACTTTGCACTAGGTTTTTTTTTTTTTTTTTTTTTTTTTTTTTTTTTTTTTCTTTGGATTTTTTTTTTTGTTTTGTTTTTTTTTATGTTTTTATATATACTCGCTTCAATTTGTGCTTTTTTAGTATTCGTTTCCTCTTTTTTCCGGTGCCCTTTATACTACTCTATGCCCTTTTTTTATGTGTTTTCACAAAAATAGTGATTTAATTGGGCTTGAAGGCTTTCTTTATTTTTTTTAAAGTCTAAAATTTATCAATGCTCATGTATTCATTTTCATGCTGCTGTTGTACTGCAGAATATGTTGGTCGTACGACTAGGCGCTTGTCAAAAAGGATCAAGGAACATCATCCAGCTTGGATTGGAACCGGTTGTCGTAAATCAATTACCAGCGCCATTGTTGCACATCTAGCTGACACCAACCATCGCATAGACATCAGCAAAGCATTCAGGGTTGTCTACAGAGTTGCAACACTCAACCAAAAACAGTCCGTCAGCGCATTCTGGCGACCGCCGAATCGATTGCTATTAGATTACGCAACCCTGACCTGTGCTCTCAAAAGAAATTTGTCCAGTCTTTGCAACTTCCGTGGCCACAGATCAATCACATCCAATCTAACCATACAAACATTCGACTCTGACCAGGTGACATAAGATCCAGTCAATTTCCGTCCTGGGTCAAACCAATTACTGTGTGCGTATTCTAGTATTAGTCTTTATTGTCACTCGCAAAAGTTCCTTTCTTGTTTTTTGCGCTTTGTCTTACGACGTCTTGATGAAACCTATGTAATTGTATTGACTTGAGAAAGAATTATCGAAAACAATTGTTCGTCACATCGTTACTTTTGATGTTATGGGAATTTTCCGACTGATACTAAGCAAAAGCACGAATATCCATGCCTGACATCAGTAGTCTCGATACAGTTTTGGAAAATACTTTTGCAACCTTCCTCAGGTCATTTACTTTATTGAAGTAAATGGTTTGACGTATTGGTTGTGATGGTAAACAATGCAGATGATGACAAAACAAGTCAGTAAAGCCAGTTGACACTCTCCTATAATAATGTCATTGTGACATTTAAATTTCTTCATGTTGATATTTTGGCCTAATGTATGATTCAGCCAACGCAAATTGTTAAACATGAAATGTTTATACCAAGACACTTTTCTGGCACTGGTTTTTTTTACCATCTCTTTCATCTAAATATCTATGTGTTCTCGAGTATATCTTGAAAGTGACTTCAATCTGCGAGGCAACAGTAGTGCTTGCAGGTAATTGTTGTCCACAGTGTGTTGCTTTTTGGGTTCACATTCAAATAAAACAAAGGCAACTTGTGCAATTTACCATGCGGTTTTCATTCAAGTGGATGTGGTCCCAGATAAAAGCCAGAGCAAGGTGCACAAGGCAAAAAGAATAAAATCAACCAACAGCTAATTTACAATTACCGGAGTTTCTGTACACCAATAAGAGACTAATCCCGTTTCGTATCAGTCAGTATGAAGACTACGACCTCACACGGTTATCATCCGCAGCGATTAATTCGTTGATGCAACAGTCATTCACATTAAGCGCTGAGGCCAAAATGCTTATATTCATTTGACTCTAAACTCCCATCAAGTACGTACCACCGGAGCATACGTTAAGCTAGCTAAGATATTAAGACTACGTGAATACATCTATCAAAAGCAATATGAAACCCTTTCTATCCGTTTCAACAGGTGTTATTGACGGGGAGCCGCAAACCTCTCTGCACTGAAAATGCAGAAAAACGGTGTGACTTTGCTGCTTACTACTTGAAACTGACGACCACAGCATAATCACTATAACCAGTTTAAGTTGAACTTCACTTACAACTGGTGATAACGTTTGCTGTGAGCCAAATTATTTCACACAGATGTGTCAGACGCCATTTTCGCATTTGTGCACAATGCATGCGATGTATTTCACTGTAACACTTGGTTTCGAAATCCAGTTCTGTTTCTCACGAAGCAACCGTGTTGACCATTAGGCAATTCATCTCATTCGACACAATGAATATATCACGTTCACATCATCCCGGATCGTCTTTGAGAAGTACAGTGATTGTCTCACGAGTTGAGCATCTCATCGGGTTGAATTTATCGAAGCCATCAAACTTGCTTAGCACTGTATTGATCGATGATAAGTAGCTAGAATTTGGTTTACTAAGAATAGAATGCATCTCACACCTGAGTGCACCGAACATGGTCGAGCGCTCACATATTACAATTCGGTCGTTTCAACTGTGAAACCATTGGTTTGGCAGCAACGCCGTTGCATCATGAGGAGTAACTGATGAATTCATGAGAACGTTCAAACAAAAGCAGATGCCAGGCACCATTTCTTCATTGGCATATCATGTTGTGCTACCACGGTAGCTAGAGTGTGAATATCTGCACCTCAAAAACGATATGCTGTTTTTTGGTTATAACATCTCAGAAAATTAAAGAATGGGTCTTTGGGTTTCCAACCAGGCTTTTAATATGTGGTTTTTGTGGTAAACGTTACCTGAGGAGGGCCAACCGACCTCTGGATACTGTTATCACTGAATACATTCCAAAACCTTCGCAAGCGGAAGTTACCACATCAAATGTATCAGAGTTCTCACAAAACCGCTAAACACAACCTGGGGATTGGCCACAAAGTGGACGTTGCTGAAGTACTGATGGTTTGTCGTCTACTTGTTAAGATGTTATTAACCAAAAGCATTGGATCATTTGTGTGTTTTGATGTCCTGTTCAGGTTTATGTTCCAACTGCCTTGGTTGCTCAGCGTGATGTAACACAAAAGTATCAGTGGCCGGCATCCGTCTCTTCATTATGGTTGTCATAATATTATTGATCACCTACTGTGCTGACGTTTAGTGCAATCTGGACAAGTGTGTGTGTTTAGAGTGCAAGTTTTATTTGCCGATTAAACACCGCATGTATGACGTTGGCTGATAGCTATGTAAACATCCTCTGTGAGAACAATATACTTTCAAGTTTGAAAAATTCACCCCGCAATAACATGTGTGACGTGTGTTTTCAGGAGGGAAAAACAAACAAACTGTTAATCTTCTTAAATACTCGCTTACTTGCAATTTTTCAGCTATCATATTCGTACCCAGATGCGGACCATTGTTGTTTACATTTTCCATAGAACTTTGAAATGATTGCTGTTTCAACTGATGTTCACGAAGCCAGTTTTCGTACTGATCCAAGCTTGCAGCCAATTGTTCAATTCTACCGGGTTCCAGATTGACATAAAACGGATCACCCGCACGAATGTGTGCCAAAATACGACGATAATGCTTTGTTGTGTAAAAATTTGAAGATAATTTGAATGTTCATCAGAAAATGATCTAAATGAACGTTGTACACGTGGTAATTGCTTAATCGAAGTCCGAAAATCAGACTCACTAAGATTGATCAATAAAGATGAATCATTTGAGACTCACTACAGGAGATGACTGAGCTGGGAACTGAACTATTTTGAACAGTCGCAAGATAACGGAACAATGAAAGGACCATTTCAGGGAATCATTAACAGGCTGAACGCAACAAGCCCACCTCCCTTTTTTCGTAGATCTTCCTTCAATAAGCGAGGAAAAAAGTGAATATTTTTGGGCAGAAAAGTTACTGCTTCGAAGGCACACCTCTGATTCCCGTCGTCCAGATCTGCATTACTGTCTACGGGTTGATCACATCTGTTTTTCTGACCTCCTAACACCATAGCGCAGTGTCAGAGGAGTTGAAAAATATCAAGTTACTTATACTGCCATCATTCACGCGATGGTAAGAATAGCTAAAACCAGCCCCTTCGGACAATTTTTTAAATCAGAAAATGATCATATACCAGAACCAGCAGTAGACGCTTCATGTCAAACAGAGTTTATAGATTTGGTATTCAAATGAATAGGGACTTCCGCGCTTGCCCCGAAACTTAGCGGTTCAAATCTCAGTCTTACTATCCCTATGTGGCGAATGCAAACAGAAGCGAAGTAGATTGCAACCGAGTACTGGTTTGATAATTACTACCAAAAGTGCATTTCTCATCAGCCATCCTTGTTATGGTTTCATCAGTAGCTGTTTTAAACAGCACAGCTGAATAATTCATGCGTCGAACTTGATATTGATTCTAACAAATTATGGTTGCCAGACCAAATATTGATAGTTAAGCAATGAACATTTCTACTTAGCTTGAAGATGGGTCCTGATGAGATGTCTCAGTATTGCTTATACACTTTGAACTCAACTAATAACTGGTCATAGGTTTTGCATTATGATGGAGAATACAGCGAACCCTTGCAAGTTTTGCTGTTGGCGGAACACATCGCCAGTTCACAGCCCTTCCAAGACAAGATGTCAGGACCAGTATCACACACATTCACGAGGTGGTTGGATAAAGTGAACAATACACGCTGGCGAATGTGCCTGAAACATCAGATATAATTGCTTGACAGTGCCTAACGGGAGGTCATTGGCAAAGTGATCAGCACGGTTGTTTCGTAACTGTGTGACTGCGAGTTAAAACTCCGCTCGAGACGATGAGACGCACTTCCATAGACAGTTACGGATAGTTATAACATCAGTGGAACTCGAGTCTATTACTTACTGTCAAAATGAAATATTTACCGAAATGTGAATCTTGTTCAGTTTGTGAGCGGAACTAGTTTTGTACTAAAGGGATGCTTCTCCCATGTGTTCATTTCATGTTCTCGAAGATCTTAACTTAGGATCATTAGCTGTTCAACGAATATTCCGTTTGAACAACGAAACTTAATTGCGATTTCACACAAGCTGAAAACGTTGAACGAGTTCAGTGGAAAGCTTTGTAACAACGCTATCGTTGGCAGCTAGTTTAGACCGGAGAATTGAGTGACTATTACAGACAATAATGGTGTGTTGAGGATTGTGCGAGCAGTTGTAAGGCATGGGCATTAAACATAAAGTGAATTTGATAGACATTGAGGCAATCATACGACACTTGTCATTTATAAATAAACCCTTGGTTGCATGAGGTATCAGTGTCGCGGAAAGTAACTGTTACAATTAAAGAGTCCACCTAACATTGCTTCTTTCAAATGGACGTTAGATTGCACCAATTAGGGCAGTGGACATTTCAACTTTAGTTTATGATAAATTTTACTCGGAGCTAATTGACTTTCCATCAGACAGACCAACCGAAACGATGATGTTAGCATATCCGTGTTGAGCTGTGCGTGTTTAAACTCTAGAACAGTCTGCGAATTCAACTAAGTCACGTTTTTGCCATCGTGCACTCATGATAAGTAGTCGGGGATTTGTTGAATTTCAAGTTGAACATGTCTTACGTTTGATCGCAGCCTTTGCAATTAAAAAGACTTTCTAGCCAGCATCCTTCAAAAAGAAGCACTAGACTCGAGTTTCACTCTCAGAACACTCAGCTTCTAATTTTCCATCAAAATTAATTACGTTTTTCCGAAATACTCGCATGAACTCATGTAATTTACTTAGTGGTTGTACAATATTTTCAAAATTTTCGCCAACCATAATTGCAGACTGCTCGTGAGTTATCTTCATTTTACAAATCTTCGACTCGTCTCATGTAATAGTTTGAATTCAAAATTTATTTTCATATCTTATGCATAAAGAAAATTTCATAAAATAGAACGATTGTCATATACCTCAATGGATGTTTTGAATTCCTTGACAAGCTCCACCCGTTCTAGCAAACGTTGCTCTATTAGGAGACCGATAGTCTCTAGACGATTTAGCCGATCTTGGAATTCTTGGAAAGTCGATTGCACACCTTCGACTCGTAGCCATTCCTTTGTTTCTCTGAGAAGTTCCAGAAAGCTGTATCGCTCGGCAGTACTCACAAAAGCAGTCAGGGGTCCGTGTAATTTTTCTGTCATTTCGTTGATGTAGATATCCATACTTTGTCTGGCTAGTGACAATGTTGATGTGTGACTGACAGTGTCCTTTAGAGAAGAGATAGCACCCAAATTACTCATTAGACAATAAATCAAAATAGCCAAATGGGGATTAGATCAATTGTTTTTTTATTCAATAAAAACCGAGACCAACTTCAAATACTTACAGACTGTTTAATGGGTAACAGAAGAATATCAGCTTATTGACATTTACCCACTCAACAATTAAACATATCATAATAACAGTTTGTTAAAAAATCAAACGGCGTATTTCACAGAGTTGCATACACAACTGGTCTTCTAGCTGCAAAGTCGTTTTGTGCTAACACCACAAATGATGTGCTAAACGGGTAGGATTTCAAATAATGAAATGATAGCTTTTAACTTGACTGTCTACGCATGCAAATATCAAAAGGACATTACAGATTGAGCAGTAAACGATCTATTGTGGCACTTCCAATTTAAGTTGAAGTCAGCTAGCCCGCAATTAAATCAGTGTTTTTCCGTACATGCTTGTCAGAGTCACCACAGTGTCTAGTGATTTTCCATATTCACATGTTCATTGGAAAAAGCTTGAAGATAAGCAGGATCCTACGCAAAACATTTCATTTATATTCTTCCACGTTGTAGGCTGACTAAAACTGGACTCACAATCCTCATAGGAACAATGTCAAAAGAGCCTCTTCAACGTGAGTCTACTTGGTGCTCGCGAAATAGTGTTCCTGCCTTGCTCACGTATTGTCGGGGCCGTCTGATATATGGAATTGCTTTGACTATACACAGAACTGTTTATAGTTTACTACAAGATTATTAGAAGTCCTCAAAGCCCAATATTTTGTCACAACGTGCCTACGCGCAACACAGGTACCCAGTAACCAACACATACTACACTGTTTTAAACGCGTACTGATTACTCGAAACTATTACCCATAGTTGCATTCCCGTACTTACAGGTAAGTTGATAGTTTCAAGATATTCATTGACGCTACTAGCATGAACGATCACTCTGAGTCACGTCCATTTAATTACTGTTAAGCTTCGTTTTCCCTACTTCATGGCAGTGGGTAAACATTACTTCTTCTTCTTCAATGAATACATGATTACTGCTTCCCTGGAGGTATTTTGTGCCAACAGAATAACATTAGATGATCACTTAAGTTGCAATGAGTAGTTTCTTTAAAGTTAAATATAATAAGTACTTCCGGATATTCGAGCAGCTGCAAAACTGTTTATCTGGACACCCAGCGAAACCAATGTTTTCACCCCCGTATTACGAGCACATTTTAAGTGTGAACTACTAATAAGTAGTTTTGCGCATTTATCATCTTAAAAATGACCGAACTGTGAGAAATTTGAATTTTGGATGGACTCGAAACGAGAATAGAAATAGCATGACCAAAAGGAGCAAGTGCAGTAGTGATTGAATTATGAAGCCAGGCCAGGAAGTCATTAATTTTACATCCGGGTTCAATTATTTATGTACCCCACTGTGCTATATAAAAACCTCTAAATGATTCAGGGAATCCGCTGCCTCGGTGAAACCTCTCGGGTAATTCGCGCTGAAGTGCATTAGAGCCATTGTCGTGTACTAAAACTGTACTATTGCAGGGTCCAGGACATTCGTTACTTCAAGAGTAACTCAATCGAGAAATATTTGTGGAATTTCTATGCATCGTAGGTGGCTCCCTTGCTCAGGGGGTTATATACTCGCCCCATTTGAGTATGCTGTTCCAATAATCGATCCGAATGCATCCAAGCTGAATTTTTCATATTTGGTCTCTGCTAAATCTAAATTTCAATGTCTAGAAAGTATTATTTTCATGTGTTTTAAGATTTCTTAAGGTAGCGTAAATCTTTTTGAACTCGTCGGTGTAACGTTCAGTTATTTGTAAACATGACCATTTCGTAGATTACGGTTCCTCAAGCGTACTGTCAGCAATTCGATCAACTACTCCAAAAGAACGCTTATTGTACAGTAACGACTGCCAGGCTTGTAATTTGGCAGTTCCAGGTCCCTTATCGAAGACTGGGAAAAAATGAAGCACTACCGTACAAAATGTGATTGCCCCTTCTCGCTGTTTCAGCATTGGGCACAATCTCTCTCAAACAAACGACAGAGTTAACTGCAACACATATATCGTTGGATAGACTGGTTTGGCGGGAATAAAATTGTCATCTGTTCCAGCTAGTGGACAACAAACGAACAAGAGGATGACAGTGAATTTTTAGTTGCCCAGCTCATGAGCACACTGGATGGTTCTTCTAATCATCGTATTGGTCTCTCGGAGAGTGTAGACTAGTTTACGTGTCATTTTCTGCTTTCATTTTTCGAAGTCGGTGAAGATTTTTGCGTTCAATTTCCTCTTTGACATTCGTTTTTAAAACTTCAAAGTTGCAGGTGACTTTTCATGCCGCTCTTTTGGTTTTGATCTGTTATGGTGTTATTGCTATCTGTGAGCCAAATCGTCATCTACCGCGTCCAGTTAAGTGTTCTGAACCTCTGTTTTCATGCTTGGGTGGTGTGGCGCATTCTGTGTTATTACTAGCGACCGACAGTTTTCCATAAAGCATCTATCTTACACTTAGGAAAGTTTGATAAAAATAGTTGTGGTAAGTTTTGGTGCACTTTAATCTTGAAACCAGTAAACTGTGATTACGAAGTAAGTGGTGTTCTATAAATGTTCATAGTTTCAATTACGGGCGAAGCAGAGTAACTGGCTCACTTGACAATACATATACGGTGTACTGGTTTCGCTCATTCCAGCATTCGTTTCGATTATCACTTCCGTGTCTCCACGATCAGTGGTCGATTGACATGCTACTTCAACCATCTGCAAGTAGAAAGATGTCCATCAATGTGCTGTGAAAAATTTGGGATTAGGCAGAAAGTAACAAAGTAAGCAATCGGTAGACGTGTTTGGTTTCGGTATTGTTGTGCACTCGACTTAAAGAACTGTGCGCTTACAAATGAGTTTCGTTCAGTGTATTTTATTTCCAATGGCTATAAACTTTATACACAACATTACTCGTTGAAAGGGCTGACGATGTCATACGTAGGAATTTGGCTTCCAGAGGTGAACACAGCTCACATAGCAGGGCACAGACTGTAAGATCGCGAGAACTTTGATCTAATTAGTCAACCAATTTGTATCCACCGGTATCCAACACTGTTAGTAGCTTATCGATATACAGCTGTTGGCATGTAGAGTTATAAGGTAACTCTAGTGAACTCCACAAATTTGCTGAACGACATGCAATTTGACTAAATAGTTTGTGACCACACTTTGAAGTGGTTGCCCTACTCAGTGAAATAGTTGTAAATCGGATGGCTGAATGAAGCAAAGGAGCAAACTTAGCATTTCATCCGAAAAACGTTGTAAACAGCTGTCTCTCGTTGTGCAGTGATGAAACCTTCATTTTGAGAGGTAAGTGAGAAACATTTCATCTGGGTGACTGTTATTCGTTGTAGTGGTTTACCAGACTACAAAAAGGTACATTTGACAGAACTTATAAGTTAATAGCTAAAACGATCGATGAGATTTCGAGCTTTGATATTCTTACCTAATTTATTTTGTTGGGTGAACATTGGGTTGTGTTTGCAGATAACGTGGCTTTTGAAAAGGCCGAGAATCACTCAGTATTACCAGTAATTGCTTGGGCCGGTCTATTCAACTGAATTTGAATGAATGACCCAATGTTTTCAGTACGTTGAAATCCAACTAACAAGAAGACCGGAAATCGATGAGTCCATCTTTAACAAACCATAAGTCCAGTGGATTCAAATAAACCATTTGCAATGAACCTGTATAAATCCGCGGTGATACAGTCCAAAAAATGCACCCAGACACTAAAATCATGCATCCGCAGTGAGACTTAATCAGCAGCACTTGTATGAGTCTCGTCAGGTAGGCTGAATTAACTCGAAATGAGCGTGAAGTAATGAATCAGAGTCATATAAGGCAAAATTATCCCCCAGGAAACATTAGGTCCTTACATTGTTACGACAACTGGATGTCTTATACGTTTTGTGTTATAGCAAAGAAGTTCATAACATGCTGGAAGTGCACTGTTACCTCGGACCCTCCAGCTGATAGTGGGTGTCTAAGCCGTTCCAACTTTTTCTTCAAATAACACTTCGCGACCAACATTGACATTTTCAAGTTTACTGAATCAAACAACTGAAATTTCTATAGACAAGTCGATAATTGTTCGACCTATTTGAGAAAACGGAATGAAAACTTTAGGTTTCTTGAGCAATAACCGGTTACCTTCACATTTTCAATGTGGAGTCCGTGGTCAAAGTTTACCCTGAATTGTTAATTAGGGTGGTTTACTCTAATCAGACTGTATCAAGCTGAGTTGGTAGCATTCTCGTGACAATTTTTCACTGTGTTCAATCTGCTCAAGTCAAATCAGCGGTTGGGGAATTTTCATTTTAATGCCTACTCACAGCCCAGACAAATGTGGAGTGTTTCAGTTAGTGAGCTTAAACGCTTCAACTGGTTGTTATAAAAAAGCCGTTGACTTTGTTTTCATCTAGCTAACGAGAAACGAGAGTGCGTTTATGTAGAACACGAGGTAAACACAGAATAACAAGATGTGAGCCTTTTCGAACATGTATGGGTATACCCTTTTACAGCTGATCTTAAAGAATAGCATTGTTTCTCAGGAGCTGATCAACAGTGCCATTTGTTCAGGTCTTTTTATCAAGAAGGTAGATAAACTTTAATCTGTACAGAGATATCTTTCAGGTTGCGCACTTTTTTTGCATCTATCGAAAACAGTAATTATACAAACTGAAATAACAGGTAAATAATCTTACAGAATTCGGAAATTCTGGTTAATTGTTTGCAATCCAGGCAAAAAAGGAGAGTATTGCCACTGGTTTCTGCACACTGTTTTGCGATATGCTCTTGTTTTTTGTAGAGTCTGCGGTGTTGTAGTATTATGGTGTTACGCGCCTGTAATAACTGGTGGTGAGAAAACATACTTAAAGCGCTCTCTTAGAAGAAAGCTTACCTTTTCTGTGCCCATTGTTGTAACACAGACAAAACATTCATCGTGTTCTTCCTCCTCGTTTTTTGATTAACCTAACCATACTTTTGTCGGTGAATGATAACAACCTCTCGGTCATTTGGAAACTCCTTATTTGAAGTTACATCTTCCTCGGTCCTCGCCAAATATTTTTTGCCAGAATGCCTCACTCATATCGAGAAGTAGCATTCAGCAGTTAGCCCTCAGTCGGTTCACTGATGGTGCAGAGGGTTAGGCTCTGCATAATGCCAACATATATGCGGTCGGTTAGTTGGTCTATTTAAGATGTACGTGTGTGACGGAATTAGGTAAGATGAGATTCAAACCCAGTCTAACAGTGATCCTTTTCCGTGAGTGACCTAGCAAGAAAATTTCCTGTTAGGTGCATATAGTGCCTATCTATTAGGGCCATTAGCGAAATTTGTACGCACGCGTTTTTCTGTTTGTGTGGCTTGAGGATGGAGGAGTGGTGTTACCAAAGACGTTTGTCTCAATGGCTTCAAATGACTGAATGAATTATGCATGCAAACTTTCAACACAGACCACTTGCATCAGCGCAATTTAACTAACTTTGAGTGCGTTTACAAATGATTACGAAAGATGCATTGTACTTTGACCATTTTGCGACAGATGTCCTCATCTTGTAGTTAACGGAGCCTCTGTGGTGATACACAGCGTAGACCTTCCGTTTGGTTGAGAATAAAACTTCGTTGTACTGAGCTCAAAATCACATGACGTTGCGAATGTTCAGTGTAGGTAAAATGTTGAATTTTCATTCTTTTTCACTGTTTGCCTGTTAACAAATCTATTAAATTTAGGGTACTCTGTTTGAATTTTTGCTTCAAACAATGGCCAAAATGTGTTCAATTTATTTCCTGAATGTTGATCTTCAATGTCTTCTAGTTGTTTTTTTCCCGCATGAAGTGCACAACTGTGGTCGACTTTTACTGTGAATGCGCCCATAGATCTGGTTCATGGGAGTGACCTTATTGAAAACTTGTCGTGCATATTTAATAAAGATTTTTCTCATTGTTATTCCGCGAGGTAATTTCACTCATCTTGAAAATTGTTTTAGTGTGCTCATTTTCTGTCGACTGGATGGCATTTAAGAATTCGTCAGTTGTTTGCATCTTGTTTGCATAGGTTTCCCCAAATACCTCACGAAACGTGTTAATTGGCATTCAAGTTGAGGGGGGCATTTTCAGTGTAATTTCTTGAAGAGAAGTGAATAAACTCCAACTATTATCGAACTGGTTTATCGGCGTTTTCAGGTTTGAAAGCTATTTCCGTACATTTGACTGGGTCCGATGTCGTTAGTTCAGGTTTTTTGTTTACGCATCATTGAGTGCACAATCCTAAATCATAGACGACTGGCATAGCACTATGTCCTTTGATGTCTTTGCTGATTTCCTATTTGATCAAATACGCTGGGATCAATGACAAACTCTTAGCATTTAATATACTGTAAACTGTATTTTTGTGATCAGCTGAAACTAGAAGTAACCTAGTTGTAGTTGAGATCAAGATCTTGTTTCGTCCGCTTACTGGTCGTTGATCCAGTAACGCGGTATTTCTCTGCCTTAGTTCCTGGACTGCCTGATACTGAAATCGTTGACTGTTTTCTAACACAAGTTGATGCATGCGTCGTGGGCGCATGTCTGGATTAATAAGAAATTTACAGCCGCCACGTGCCTTTTTGAAGATTAATGCGGTCATCGTTGAGAAGTTACATTATGCCTCAGAAAAACGGCTTCCCAACAAATTTGTTCAACGGTGAGACATTTCAGTACTTCAGTTTGAGGCGAACATTTGACACCCTGGAACAGATTGTAG